>NQII01000116.1:1103019-1116652 GCA_002778355.1 Clitarchus hookeri
AACATATACAGATATACATAATGTAACGTAACTTTAGAGACCAGCGTTATAATGTGATTCGCCATAAAAAATACACTGCTCAAAATAATTAGAGGGACAATATTTGGAACAGGTATATTTTTACACGAGTTGAGTACACGTACTATATTAGGTGTCAGTAGACCATTCAAACCTTTACCTAACGACTAACAGTAGTACACATATGGTTTATGTCTCGATGTATACATCAATGTGGCAAGCTGATACTAAACACTATGCCCTAAACCATAGTGAAATCATCGTCCCATTAATGTGACATTTTCCCAAAGAGAAACCCTTCATTATCTGATGTGGCCCATATGAGAGCCTCAGACCTTCTATGCACTATTTTAATCAGTCAAGGCACCTCCGCTTGGGGGTTGTTCTCGAATTCATCGGCGAGAGCAAGTTCTTGAATTGTGTGAGGGGCCCTAGGTCGACGTTAGACTCGTTGGTCTAGCTTGTCGCATAATTAAGTGCTCAATGGGATTCCATGACTTGAACCTGGAGTTCCTGTAGGGCAGCCCTGGGTGCGACTCTATGCACTTCTGCATTGTCTTGTTGCTGCTGCACAAACTGGGGTCTCATCCTCGCTGCTATGGGCATAACATGATCGAGTATAATTTCCTCTGTGTACCTGGCAGCAGTAAGTCCGTATCGGATCACCACACTGTCCGTTCGGCCATCGATACTGATAGCATCCCATACCATGACAGACCCATAACCAGACATTTCCCGTTCCTAGACTGCTGCGTCTGTATACTGCTCACCCGCGCACATCCATCACACTGTTTTAGGCGAAAGCGCGATTAATCTGTGAACAGCACATTGCCCCATTGTCAGAGTTGCCAGTTCTGATGTGCCTGTACAAATTTCAGTCGATCTGTCTTGTTACGAGGCGCTAATCACAGACCTTTATGAGGCCTTCAAGACCTTAAGCTTGCTTCTCTAAGTTTGTTGTTAAAGGTTTAGTAACCGGCATTTGCACCAGTTGCTGCCCTTAGATAATTTTGGTGGTAAAAATCTTGAAATTAATTTTTAGGTTTCTGTATGTAAAAGAGCTTAACGCTAACTTATCGCTTTAATGCGCTATTAAGGAACCTTAGAAAACACATTTAACTTCTTTTCACCCTCTAAGGACTAGAATTTGGGAAAAAAAAATCATTTTTAGCGGGTGCTTGCACCTAAAAGAGAAGCTATACCTAAATTTTCATGATTTTATATCCAATGGTTTGGACTGTGCATTGATGAGTGCGTCAGTCAGTTGGGGCAGTTAATTCTATACACAAAGATAAATGAAGGCATGAATGCATATGTGTCTGTTGTTTATGCAGTTATCTCTGTATTTCTCTAACTTGAGATAAAGAAGAGTGGAATGGTGCAGAAGCATGCTCTACTGTTATTGAGAAATGGGGTAGGTCAAAGGACCTTACTAGTGAGTCGTGGTTCCTAAATGTGTGCAAACAGATACAACATGTTGTGGCTTTATTTGTCATGACTAAGTTGGTAAAATTAAAAGATAACGCCTTTCGTTACTGATATGACTAATAAGCATACATTCCCCTACATGGGCGCAAATAATTTTTTTGCACTTTTTAAACGCGTAATTGGTAGGTAGGCCTAGATGTCTCATTGGCAGCAATGTCATTAGAAAAGAAGCCAGAAACACATGCAACAGTACCGAGACAATTATAAATAAACACGTGTATTAACCCTCACGCCATAATCTAGTGTGCAATCAACTGCATTACGGAGGTATTATTCGGAGCGTCAATTTCGGATGAAATCAGTCTTAATGTTTTGAATGATAGGGTTCACTAAACTAAATATTTACATAGCCATTATTTTGATAATAAGTGACTGAGCATCTTAAAACATTTCATTTTACATGGCTTACCATCGTACTACTTGTGTGAAGAATTGGGGAGGAAATCGGTTGATTGGTTCCCGAGATATGGCATAAAAACTTTATTTTATTATTTGGTGCTACCTTAAAAATTGCTTTAAAAATAAGTTCTGTATACGATGAGTTTAATGCATACTGTCATTACAAAAAGTAAGGTTAAATTCTGTTAAAATGTTAAATATGTATGCAAGACTTCAAAATATTTATAGGGCCGGCAATTTTTAAAATCAGTGTCTTTCTTAGTTTTAATCAACTAACATTACATGGACTTCTAAAATACTAACAGTGTGCAAAATTTGATGGAAATAAGTTGAATTATTCCGGAAATATGGTAAAATGTTCAATTTTTTCACCTTTTATTATTTTACGTAAAGGCTTGCAAAAGAATATCTCTGTATGCACAATTGATACTTCTAACGAATACTAGTAGTGCAACAAATTTGGTTGAATTTTATTGAATTTTTTCATAGATAACACACATTAATATAAATTACTTATATTAACACCATTAAAAAAATGCTTTCCGTGCCTAAAACATGCTAGTTTATGTACCCTACTGTAACAATACTTGCGTGAAAAACTTGGTGGGAATCGATTGATTGGTCCCCGAGATATGGCATAAAATATCCTTTTTTTTTAATTTGAGATCTTCATAAATGGGGGACAAAAAGTTATGCATTAGCACAGGCGATGATTGTCGTCGATACTGCCAGTAAACAGATTGAAGTTAAAATCGGTGGCATAGTTTCGTACATATAGCACACTAAGCGAAATGGTTTTCATAGCCACCATTCCAGAAATTAGTGCCTGTAGCACTTTACATATATTAATACAGCCTACGACAGTAAACATTTTTGCCATATTTGGTAGGAATGAGTTTATTGTTTCCCGATATACGAGTTAAAAACTTCATTTTTTATTGTGGCGCTATCATACAAAATGGCAGAGAAATGAGGCCCTGTATAGACAAATTTGATGGTTATAATAGATACTACCAGCATACAAAGTCAATTTGGAATTTATTTCGGTAATAACATATTCTGAGCAAAAGTATTTATATGGCCACGATTTTGAAAATAAGTGCCCGACCTACTTAAAAGATACCAGTTTACACCTCATAGTGCAGTACAATTTGTTTGCTACACTTAATATAGGAATCTGTCAATTGTTTCTGGATACATTGCATAAAAACATAATTTTTTCATGTGGAATATCTTACAAAATGGCGGACAAAAGATGCTCTGTGTAGACGAATTTGATAGTTGTAATTTTCCACGTAAAGTGTATCGTATTATTCTAAGTGTGAATTATAATGTTGATAAGGATGATGATTCATGGTGTCACAAGGCCGTCAGTGTAGAAGAGAGTTATGTTCGTTTGAATTATATGTACATATTCCGTTTGCAAGGTATAATTGCTAAAGCAGGAAGTGGACTTTTGGAGTTTAGTTTTTTCCGTAAACGTCATAATGCAGGTTACCCGACGTTTACCGGTTTGGCTGAGATGGATTCACGTAATATAATTTGTGGGACGACTGTGTCGGTACATGAAGGTGTTGTTAATGAGATTGCTGTAATTAGTATTCATACAACGCCTGTTCTGTTTTCCCGTAAGAAGATGAAGTTCGAGCTTGGTGATGAAATCTGGATTTATGNAAGTTCGAGCTTGGTGATGATATCTGTATTTACGGGAAGTTAATTGGTACAATTGTAAATTTGCATGTTATTGGTCATGTGGAGCTAATGTATAATGCCTGAGGGATAATAAAGTTTGTTTGAATGAATTCGGTTCAGTGGTTCTATTTTGCGGTTTCAAAATTAAGTTGAAACTGATTACATGGATTTAACAATAAAGCATACTAAACTAAACTAACTATAAATATTGAATTGAAAAAAATATTTCGACCTTTTTAAAACATACCAGTTTACACCATTAGTTGCAGTACTATTTCTTTGCCAAATTTGGTATGAATCTGTAAATTGTTACCCGATTTATTATAAAAACATTATTAATTCGTATAGCACTATCTTACAAAATGACNGTATGAATCTGTAAATTGTTACCCGATTTATTATAAAAACATTATTAATTCGTATAGCACTATCTTACAAAATGACAGGAAATATGCTTTGTGTAGATACCATTAATATTTCTAATATCTACTGCCACCATACAAAGGGTAAGTTGGAACTGATTACATGGTTTCGAAGATATAACGTTATAAGCTAAAATAGCTATATGTCCACCATTTTGAAAATAAGTGCCTGACATACATAAGACACACAATTTTACAATATCTACCACAGTATTGCTTGTCTGCCAAATTTGGTATGAATCGGTCAATTGTTTCCCGAGATAAGACATTAAAACTTTATTTATTCATGTGCTGCTATCTTACAAAATGTCCCAAAAACGATGCTCTGTGTAGCTACAGCTGATAGTTTTAATATCTGCTGCCATTATACTTAAATAGGAATTGATTACATGTTTTCGACGATATAGCATTCTAGGCTAAAAATGGNAATATCTGCTGCCATTATACTTAAATAGGAATTGATTACATGTTTTCGACGATATAGCATTCTAGGCTAAAAATGGCTACTTGGCTGACATTTTTAAAATACGGCCTGACATAATTAAAACATTTTATTTGACATCATCTGCTTGTTTTTGCAGCTATAGCAACTTTAGAAATGCGTAACAACATTGTTTTTGCCGAAATTTCGTTTAAATTGGTGCTGGTATGAATTATTTTGAAATCAAACGGGAATGAAATTATGAAAACGAAATTGGCTTTTTTTGANACATAATTAAAACATTTTATTTGACATCATCTGCTTGTTTTTGCAGCTATAGCAACTTTAGAAATGCGTAACAACATTGTTTTTGCCGAAATTTCTTTTAAATTGGTGCTGGTATGAATTATTTTGAAATCAAACGGGAATGAAATTATGAAAACGAAATTGGCTTTTTTTGATGAGTTTCTCTTTTCCTCAGTGTTTATGTGAGTTATTGGTTGTATGGGCACCAGGTAAAGGTCTGGAATTACATGGGCGTGTTCACAGGGTGTGCCGGGTGTGCCCAGGCGCACTTTAATGACCGCCAAATGTATTCTTTTAAAATGTGGTATTTGAGATTAATTTATTATTCTTGAATTTTAGCCTGCTGGTTGGTCTGTATGTCAACATACGTGTACCCGATGCTTCAATTAAGCTCGTAGATTTTTATTGCACCTATTGGGAGTTCGTACTAACAATTTAATTCACGGAGCGAGTTGGTAAACATACATTTTTGTGGAAATGATTGCTAAAAGTGGTATTTTTATGAAATCGTATTTTGACATAACTTTTGCGTAACTACAATTATTTAAAACTTTAAAATTAAAAACCTTCCGGGGGGGGGATACTCCGAACCCTTAATTTACAGGCGGCCATCAGGTATTCTCTAGCTTTGTATCACAGACTATAGACGAAAGTTGCGAATGCATTGAGGGTTGCAACCAGGCACACGTCTGTGCATGTACAGACCAGTAGGCTGAAATTCGAGAATAATAAATTCATCTAAATGATCTCAATTTTAAACGAATAAATTTAGCGGTCATTTTAGTGTGCCTGGGCACACCCGGCTCATCCTGTGCGCACGCCTATGCCAACAAGACATGGAACGTGTTGTAAACAAGTAACCGCGGTTCTTTATTATGTTAATAACGAAAATACAGCAAGACAGGCACCCCACAAACCTTTAAGAAAACCGAACTACACCAGGGTTGCAAAAAAAAACGTATTCAAAGAAAAAGAGAATTCATGACTTATTCCCTAAAAAAGAATTAAGTTTGTTAGTGCCACCTTCTCCTTTAAAACTATACGCAGTTATATATATATATATACATAATTCCTATAAAATCAATGTGATTGGTAGTGGAGTCATTTTTGAGACCACAGAAGGAGAAGAACAGCCATACCGCGAAAACAGCGCGTGTGTTGGTGATGAGACGGCGTGCACTTGTAATTTATATAACAACATACAAGCAAGCAGAATGTCCGTTTAGCGGAAGCCATCTCCGCATTTCTGCGAGCAGCAAGGCTCATCAAATCAAAGTTAGAAGAGAATATTTTTCACAGTGGCAAGTTTTTTTTTAATAGATTGTAATTGAAGTTTAAAGGTGTTGCGGCAGGAAATGCGAAGTACGGATAAGACATGGAATCTGAAGTCATAGGAAATTATCGAAGAATACGTGAAAATGAACTGATACGCTGTGTTTTTAATAGGTTTCGTAAATTACAGTCATGACTTATGGAAGCCCAGATGGCATTGTTGTTAACGATGTGAGAGCTGAAAATATTTTATAAGTAAAGTGTGGAATTTCGTGAAAGGATAAGCGCATAGAGAATGAAATAGGCAGTGTTTACGCTATTTGCTTTTAAAAATAGAAAAAATGTCAAATAAAAAAAAATTATGTATACACCCAGTGTCACACACTAATGAATGTAACAGGTTTGAGCACATGTGAATTGTTTTTTAATGGTAAAAAACACGTGGTGTGCATAACATTACAAACAGACTCAAAATATGATCAGACTTAAATTAATAAAATGGGAGCATTTTATTTTTTATCACTGTTAACCAAGACACAGTTGTCTTCGTTTCACATTATGAACTATGGTAGACTGCAACTTGACCAAAATACAACAAATATGAACAACGTCATCAATATTTGGGAGCGGAGACCGCGGTGGTGCAGTGGTTAGAATACTCTCCTCCCACCAAGGTGAACCGGGTTCGATTCCCCGCGGAGTCGCTCCCGGATTTTCGCATGTGGGAATCGTGCTGGACGAAGCCGCTGGTCGGCGGGCCTTCTCGAGGATGTCCCGCNTAAAATGGGAGCATTTTATTTTTTATCACTGTTAACCAAGACACAGTTGTCTTCGTTTCACATTATGAACTATGGAAGACTGCAACTTGACCAAAATACAACAAATATGAACAATGTCATCAATATTTGGGAGCGGAGACCGCGGTGGTGCAGTGGTTAGAATACTCGCCTCCCACCAAGGTGAACCGGGCTCGATTCCCCGCGGAGCCGCTCCCGGATTTTCGCATGTGGGAATCGTGCTGGACGAAGCCGCTGGTCGGCGGGCCTTCTCGAGGATGTCCCGCNCGCTCCCGGATTTTCGCATGTGGGAATCGTGCTGGACGAAGCCGCTGGTCGGCGGGCCTTCTCGAGGATGTCCCGCTTTCCCCGCCCTTGCATTCCGGCGCTGCTCCATACTCACCCCGCTTCACCCCAATGAGCTCTCAAAACCTCGGTGTTAAGAGATGCCGAAATATCTTCATTCACTCACTCAACATTTGCGAGCAGTTCAGTTCATAGTCTGTGTAAAATTTTATGTTCTTTAAATTTCTGAATGCATTTCTCGCGTGAATTCTAACAGTAGCAGTAGGTAGTTTCGACTTATTTAGTTGTTAATGTGCAATCATGCAGATATGATGGAGTAACAACAATCATCTTTTTTTTCGGAGAGCCTTGTTTTTATTCCTGGAAAACCCTTATCAGCCATGAACTCGTCTCCCTTCTATGAAAAATTCAGCAAACCGCAATCATTTGTGATTAATATCACTCTACCTGCCACTGCAGCATTTAGATCTGAAGCTCACCATTCCACTAGATGTAATGCTTATTGAGAATTTATGTGTGTACATACCCTTGTAATTTGAGTAAATAAACGCCCTTTTATCAATATTCAGTGGTTGTTGAACTTTAACTTCCGTACAATCGTCATTTACATTCTGGGGTCCTTCTTTTAAATACTGCAGGTGTTGTTACCACAATTATTTCCTTACTAGGCGAAAACAGAACATTAGCCATTGTAGATTCCAGAAACATACAAATTGTGAATACATGTGTGATATTGTTGTACGATGAACTCCGGACACAGCCCTCATAGTACAATATGCCAGACCAGTTTTCATTTTAATTAACATAATGAAGAGGTGAAATTATTTACTATCTTTCTGCATGTCTGTGTTTCACTTGGTGTCAATTTTAACAGCATATTTGAAAACCACAAATGTTACTTCCCAGTAAGTCTCGTATTGCTGTCATCTGCCATTAAAGAAAATCCTTGGAAAACTTATATTTCGTTAAAATTTTTAAAGTTTTCTGGAACTATTGTCATGACGTTTCACATATTATTTCAGTTCGGCATTCAATGGAGTAGACTCCTGAGAAGACAATCCACACCNCTATTGTCATGACGTTTCACATATTATTTCAGTTCGGCATTCAATGGAGTAGACTCCTGAGAAGACAATCCACACCTACTAATCGTGCAACGAAAAAACAAAATAACTGAATGGTTTCATTTACATCTGTCTGTATGGCAACTTCGTGTTTCGTAACACCCGCACTTGTTAAACAATTATTTTCTAAAATAATTAAATTTTCTTTTATTTTAATTATTTTTTCTTAACTTTGCGGCTTATATAAACCTAGCGTAAGATGAGGTAACTATTTTTTGTAATAATCTTTTTAAAGGATTGGGATATACTCTAGATTCTGGTACCCAGACGTTTTGTTTCCATTCGAATGAGTACTGCATATTCTTTATGCGGCTGTTGGTTCCCTATGTGAACCGTTAGAACTGAAAATCAAAATCATTAATTATTGATACAAATACATTTCAATAGATATTTGTTTATTATTTTAATACAATTTTTAATGTTTTGTTCTAATTGGATATCGAAGAGAACTAAGTAGCATAACAATGTTTATAATGTTACATATAATACTGTTAAATGTCATCTATTAATAGCTATTTTTGTTACTTAACGGTTAAGTAAAAAAAATGCGTGTGTTGTGTGTTTTTCTACGTTAACGAACAATACATTAATAAGCAAGTAGTGTAACGCTACTCTTTGTGTACGTACCGCCTGTATTCACAACACACGTCATTTCCCTTCAGTTTTCCGTGTGGAAATGAATGTAAAACAACATCGAAGCAATTATCCTCTAATAACGATCTCGGTGACATCAATTTCACTAGGGATGTTAACACAACAGTAAACGATTTCTTAAATAAACAACCCATAGCTGATCCTGAACCAGTCACCCTCCCAGAACTTCTTTTCACTATAAAAACAGTTAAAGCAAACGAGGCGCCGGGACCGGACACAATAAAATACCAAACTCTCAAAAATTTCTCTTGCCCAGGACTGTGCTTTATAATATATGTTTTAAACCCAATACTAAAATGCAAATAGACCTACTACCTCACATATTGGAAAATAGCAAAAGTAATCACACTACCTAAACCCGGGAAAAGCCCCTCCTAGCCACAAGACCGGCGGCCCATTTCGCAGCTCAGCTCGTTGAATAAGATATTCGAAAAAATACTGCTAAGTAGGCTAAATACACACGCTGAAATTAGTGGCATTATTCCGGATATTCAATATGTTTTTAAAGCACAGCATTCCACTGTTCATGCAGTTACAAAGTTTGCAACAGATACAACCACAGCCATTCTAGAGCATAAATACACATTAGCAGTTTTTATAGACGTAGCGAAGGCATTTGATAAAATTTGGATTAACGGCCTCCTGCAAAAATTAACAAATTTCTGCATCCCAGACTGTTATATGTATACATCTCCTTAGAAACTACTTTTTAACAGGCAATTTTACGTCAGTATTGACGATTGTAACTCCTCTACCCGCCAGCTCACTGCAGGAGTGCCACAAGGCTCTGCACTTTCGCCATCTTTATACAATTCAGCTGACATCACACTCCCACTGTTCAGTTCAGATGTGTGCAGACGATGCAGTAATATTTGCACACGATAAAAGCCTTCTCTACGCTCACATTTACACCCAGTTACAGCTCAGCGAGTTTAGCCAGTGGTATGACCATTGGAAGATAAAAAATAAACTAAGAGAAAAGCCAGGCTCTAGTACTTACTCGCAGAATAAATAACGAGGCTAAAGAATTAAAATCTAACAAGACAGAAATTCCTTTATCTGACTCCGCTAAATAACTAGGTTTAATAATAGATTTAAACACTGCACTGGGACGTTAACATTAAACACACTAAACAACTAGCATATGCAAAACTAAATAAGTTATATGCACTGCTTAAATGCAACAGGTTAAACAAAAGACTTAAACTTTTAATTTACAATTCAATCGCCCGCTCAGCCTTCATGTACGGGAATGAAGTGTGAGAAAACGTAACTAAATCACTAATAAATCACTTACACATTGTTCAGAATAAATATCTAAAGATAATTGGCGAAGCCACTCAGCACGCGAGAAATAGCGATCTCCATTCAACACTAAATGTGCAGTATATAAACGACAATTAATCAAACGAAATAATAAGTTTNCTATTGTCATGACGTTTCACATATTATTTCAGTTCGGCATTCAATGGAGTAGACTCCTGAGAAGACAATCCACACTTACTAATCGTGCAACGAAAAAACAAAATAGCTAAATGGTTTCATTTACATCTGTCTGTATGGCAACTTCGTGTTTCGTAACACCCGCACTTGTTAAACAATAATTTTCTAAAATAATTAAATTTTCTTTTATTTTAATTATTTTTTCTTAACTTTGCGGCTTATATAAACCTAGCGTAAGATGAGGTAACTATTTTTTGTAATAATCTTTTTAAAGGATTGGGATATACTCTAGATTCTGGCACCCAGACGTTTTGTTTCCATTCGAATGAGTACTGCATATTCTTTATGCGGCTGTTGGTTCCCTATGTGAACCGTTAGAACTGAAAATGAAAATCATTAATTATTGATACGAATACATTTCAATAGATATTTGTTTATTATTTTAATACAATTTTTAATGTTTTGTTCTAATTGGATATCGAAGAGAACTAAGTAGCATAACAATGTTACATATAATACTGTTAAATGTCATCTATTAATAGCTATTTTTGTTACTTAACGGTTAAGTAAAAAAAATGCGTGTGTTGTATGTTTTTCTACGTTAACGAACAATACATTCATAAGCAAGTAGTGTAACGCTACTCTTTGTGTACGTACCGCCTGTATTCACAACATACGTCATTTCCCTTCAGTTTTCCGTGTGGAAATGAATGTAAAACAACATCGAAGCAATTCTCCTCTAATAACGATCTCGGTGACATCAATTTCACTAGGGATGTTAACACAACAGTAAACGATTTCTTAAATAAACAACCTACAGCTGATCCTGAACCAGTCACCCTCCCAGAACTTCTTTTCACTATAAAAACAGTTCAAGCAAACGAGGCGCCGGGGCCGGACACAATAAAATACCAAACTCTCAAAAATTTCTCTTGCCCAGTACTGTGCTTTATAATATATGTTTAAAACCCAATACTAAAATACAAATAGACCTACTACCTTACAGACTGGAAAATAGCAAAAGTAATCACACTACCTAAACCCGGGAAAAGCCCCTCCTAGCCACAAGACTGGCGGCCGATTTCGCAGCTCAGCTCGTTGAATAAGATATTAGAAAAAATGCTGCTAAGTAGGCTAAATACACACGCTGAAAATAGTGGCATTATTCCTGATTTTCAATATGTTTTTTAAAGCACAACATTCCACTGTTCATGCAGTTACAAAGTTTGCAACAGATACAACCACAGCCATTCTAGAGCGTAAATACATATTAGCAGTTTTTATAGACTTAGCGAAGGCATTTAATAAATTTTAGATCAATGGCCTCCTGCAAAAATTAACAAATTTCTGCATCCCAGACTGTTATATACATCTCCTTAGAAACTAGTTTTTAACAGGCAATTTTACGTCAGTATTGACGATTGTAACTGCTCTACCCGCCAGCTCACTGCAGGAGTGCCACAAGGCTCTGCACTTTCGCCATCTTTATACAATGCAGCTGACGTCACACTCCCACTGTTAAGTTCAAATGTATGCAGACGATGCAGTAGCACACGACAAAAGCTTTCTCTACGCTCACATTTACACCCAGTTACAGCTCAGCGAGTTTAGCCAGTGGTATGACCATTGGAAGATAAAAAATAAACTAAGAGAAAAGCCAGGCTCTAGTACTTACTCGCAGAATAAATTACGAGGCTAAAGAATTAAAATCTAACAAGACAGAAATTCCTTTATCTGACTCCGCTAAATAACTAGGTTTAATAATATATTTAAAAACTGCACTGGGACGTTAACATTAAACACACTAAACCACTAGAATATGCAAAACTAAATAAGTTATATCCTCTGCTTAAATGCAACAGGTTATGCAAACGACTTAAACTTTTAATTTACAATTCAAATCGCCCGCTCAGCCTTCATGTACGGGAATGAAGTGTGAGAAAACGTAACTAAATCACTAATAAATCACTTACCTATTGTTCAGAATAAATATCTAAATATAATTGGCGAAGCCACTCAGCACACGAGAAATAGCGATCTCCATTCAACACTAAATGTGCAGTATATAAACGACAATTAATCAAACGAAATAATAAGTTGTATTATAAATTAAGACTCCACCCCAACCCTTCTATACGCGAAGTCGGTAATTGTGAACCAGACTCTAGCACACGCATTAAAAGACCTCAAATGCCGCGTCTAAAAAATTTAACAAAATCTTTAAACCTCTCCCGGCCGGCCGAGTTCTCTGATCGGTTCGGGACGCGAGTTCGTGCGATTTAACAAAACTGGCTGTGCCTGGCTTTTCGCCTCACGAGCCGAGCTGTCGTGGGGTGAACATCGTGCTCGTGACTACTCTCTCGCTGGGATCTGCCCGCCCCTCGGGACCAGCGAGGGCGAGGGGCTTCTGCGAGTGCGGCGGGACTATGGGAGCTCGGGTGCGACGACTATTACGCAACTCGTCGCGTCCCCAGGTGGCGGATAGGGGGTCCCTAGGTTCTGTGGTGGCTGGGAATATTCAAATACCAGCCCGTCGACCAACTGGCCGGTGCGCAAGCGCCGTCGTCGTGGACTTCGGGAACCTGGGTAGCTCAGTACGAGATGACGAAGCGCATCCAGCATGAAGCAGCCCAACGATAAAGGCGGGGAGGAGGATATGAGGAGCCACGAGGCAGAGTGTAGCGAACTTCACTGCTGTATTCTGCGNGAGGCAGAGTGTAGCGAACTTCACTGCTGTATTCTGCGGGCTGCTGATTGTGAATGCGCGATTAATGGAAATAGCTGGAATTCATCGGATCTTGGAATCATCACGGACATCAGCCTTCATCCTGGGCCGGTGGCTATTCACCATCAGTGGTAGATCCTGGAAGTCCTGCCGAGCTATTTTAATAGCTCACCAAGACCGACGGACTATTTTGTTGGAAGGGGAGGGGTGGATCGCCGGGTTGTAGCTGCCCGCCTGCACCCACGGCATGGAAATTCTGCTGTCAGTGCGGAAGAGCGAAGATGGAGTAGGTGCCATAGCTGAGCTGCCCAGTTTTTCGACGCACTCGACGAGAATCAGGGATCCCCTGCATTCAATTGCTGCTATCAACATCGTTGAACTTGTTCGCCATCACAGAAATATTGGCAGCGTAGTACAACTGCAAGGGCGCCTGTGCCCACAAGCCCCACCCCCTCTCTTCTAGCACTTTCTAATTCACATTAAAGAGCATGGTTATCCACGTCCTCTGTTTTCCGTAGCATTGCAATAATGCACGCAAAAGTTTTGAACTTCTTTTCTGTTGGGAGGGGTTTTTACGGTGTCTATGC
>NQII01000116.1:1119407-1186783 GCA_002778355.1 Clitarchus hookeri
GAGAGAGAGAGAGAGAGAGAGAGAGATATTTGGGCGGCTCTTAACAACGAAGTCTCGAGAGAAACCTTACTGATACATATACAGAACTTCTTGACAGAATTCCTGAAACCAGCATGGACAGATTCAGTCTGTATTTCCTCGCATGAGACTGAAAAGTGACCAATGATAAGAATTTATTTGTCGCGGCTAAAGGTACAATAAAAAATATTAGTCAAATATGTTGACATAAAAATATATTGTAAGATATGCCCTATGTACTGACAATCTTAATTTCCAAACATTTGATCTGAAAAGAACGTTACTGCGGAACCTGTATAATTCCAAGAAGGAAAGGTTACTGCCCCCATTTAGAGCATTTGTTATAGCCATTTCACATGACCAAATATTTATTGAATTCAATTACATGAATTCAATTTATTGAACTAAAAAATCACTTAATCTGCCTTTCAATGAATTGCATTCAATAAGCTTCCAAGACTCCACATGAAAGTTTATCACAAACTTTTTAATTAAACCCGTGTAAAAATACCAAAATACATTTTTAGAAATATCTACGACTCGTGTAGGACACGAAAATAATTGGTTAAACACCAACTAATTTCCTTCATTTTATTGTAGCTTTTCTTTTAAAAATATATGCATCCTTACTTTGTAAAAAAATTAAAATGTGCGCACATTACTCTATTGTTGTAAGATTACTGCTATTAATAATCTCAGAAAAGCTGTAATAAAACGATTTAAATTTTCGATTCAAAAAAATTTAGAACATGCTCTAAACGAAAATCTTGAACGAAAACGAGACATTCAAGAAATTGAAAGAGAAAATGGCCGTTATTGTGGCGGTTTTATCACGTCATATAGCATTCAATGAATTGAANCGGTTTTATCACGTCATATAGCATTCAATGAATTGAATTCAATAAACATTCAAAATAATTTGAAGAAAAATTTGATAGTGTGAAAGGGCTTTTAGCGTTAAATTGAAGGTTGCTTCCGCCCCAACCATGGTTCACTTCTTCAAGGTCTTCGTTTTTCTACTGTGGGCAGTTCGCCGTTTGGAGAATACGAGGGATAAGTTGCGCGACATTTGCATACTGGTGATACGTTAGATACCTTAGGCACAGTGAAATATCCCGTGTGTGTGTGTATGCATGTATACACACATATAAAATATATATTATGCGATTTGTGAAAGGTTATTTAGGCACTACGTAAACCGATCCTGCCTAATTAATTATACATACTTTTGTGGTTAACGGTGTTGAGGGCTTTCGAATAGTCGAGTGTTTCGAATAGTTTAATAGAAGTAGGGGGAGCACATACGTTCTACGATATTTGGAAGCATCAGCAGTCGTGGTGCAATTTGATTATCCTGTAAATGGGCTCTGGAGAGAGGGACACCGTTGGCCGGCATCCTTTAACACGTGAACTGATTTCCCTGGTTCGAGACCCATAGAAGGCAATTAGATGTAATTAGGGGTAATTATAAGTAATTAAAACGTAATGAGCAATTGCGTAAATAGCAATTGTTTAACAAATATAAAACGAGAATAAGTACATGTACCGAGACTAAGTACATGTACGGAGAGAGTACACGTCCGACCCCGACCACTGCTCACTCACAACTTAGGTGTATTTCGCCAATATGTTTGTGTTCCACGTCCACCATCTTGCATTCCAGCCATCAAGCTACTATTCATACCAGACAGAGCGTAACATCAAGGAAATGGGGCCAAGAATGCCTTAAACATTCATATAAATATAGTCGGACACCATTTCCGATCCATTTAAGATATAGTCACCGAATTCAAACCATAGACATCACTCCTGACAACGAACAGAACAACAGGGTCAAACTCACCGTAAGCTCTATTATAAGCATAGTTGGCCGATATTTCCCATCTATCGAAGCTATTGTCACCAAATACGTAAGATATACATCCCACCCGACAAAAAACAGGACTTAGAACCTCGTATAAGCATGGTTGGCCGCCATTTTTCATCAACCGAAGATACAGACACCAAATTCATAACATACACATCACCTCCAACGACAAACGGGACCGTAGAATCAATAATGCCTTAAGCCCTCTTATTAGCATAGATGGTCGCCATTTTCGAATTGTTTAAAATAAATACACCAAATTCATAACATAGAAACTACCCCCAACAACAAACAGGACCGTAGGATCAATAATGCCTTAAGCCCTCTTGCAAGCATAGTTGGCCGCCATTTCCCATCCACCAAAGCTATAATCACAAAATTCATAACATACACATCACCCCAACAACAAACAGTACAGTAGGATCAAGAACGCCATAAGCCCTCTTATAATAATAGTTGGACGCCATTTTATAACTGTTTAAAATACAAAAACCAAATTCATAACATAGACATCACCCGCAACAAAACAGGACCGTAGGATCAAGAATGCCTTAAGCCCTCTTGCAAGCATAGTTGGCCGCCATTTCCCATCCACCAAAGCTATAATCACAAAATTCATAACATACACATCACCCCCGACAGCAAACATGACCGCAGTGTCAAACATACCTTAAGCCTTCTTAAAAGCATAGTTAACAGCCATCTTTGAATTGTATTAAATACAGAAACCAAATACATAACATTCACATCACTCAAGTCAACGAACATAAGCATAGGATCAAACACAACTTAAGCCCACTTATAAGAATAGTTGGCCACCATTTCCAAACTGTTTAAGATCAGACTCAAAATTCATATCATAGACATCACCCCCAACGACGAACATTCTCGCAAGGCAAAGTACAACTTAAGCCTTCTCATAAACATATTTGCCCAATGTTTCCCATTCACTTAAGCCATACTTACCAAATCCATAACATAGGCATCACCCATGGTGACGAACTGGATAGAGTGGACAATTACGACTGAAGATCCCGTATACGCATAATAAGCAATCATCTCCTATCCACAAAATCTATTGTTACCATATCATAAGAATCGCCCTGACGACGAGTAGTATAACAAGGTCAATTATACCTTAACTCATCTTATAAACGTAGTTTACCAACACTTCCCATCCGCCGAAGTTACAGTCAATAAACATTTACTCCCTTTTAATATTCGTAAGCGATACACAACTGATAATGACGTCTTCGGAGACACTCGTGGCATATTTTAAGCACGGCGTGATAGTCTATGAATAAAANTCGTGGCATATTTTAAGCACGGCGTGATAGTCTATGAATAAAATTAAAAATCAGAGACATTAAGTTTAAACTTGAGGAACTCCACTGAAATTCAAAGCACATATTTTTGGTTAATGGTAATATACGAATAACATTAATTTTTACCTTTTTAAAATACAAAGTTATTATCTCGGATTTGTAACTGTTTGTCGATACAAATGANGGACCGTAGGATCAATAATGCCTTAAGCCCTCTTGCAAGCATAGTTGGCCGCCATTTCCCATCCACCAAAGCTATCATCACAAAATTCATAACATACACATCACCCCCGACAGCAAACATGACCGCAGTGTCAAACATACCTTAAGCCTTCTTAAAAGCATAGTTAACAGCCATCTTTGAATTGTATTAAATACAGAAACCAAATACATAAAATTCACATCACTCAAGTCAACGAACATAAGCATAGGATCAAACACAACTTAAGCCCTCTTATAAGAATAGTTGGCCACCATTTCCAAACTGTTTAAGATCAGACTCAAAATTCATATCATAGACATCACCCCCAACGACGAACATTCTCGCAAGGTAAAGTACAACTTAAGCCTTCTCATAAACATATTTGCCCAATATTTCCCATTCACTTAAGCCATACTTACCAAATCCATAACATAGGCATCACCCATGGTGACGAACTGGACAGAGTGGACAATTACGACTGAAGATCCCGTATACGCATAATAAGCAATCATCTCCTATCCGCAAAATCTATTGTTACCATATCATAAGAATCGCCCCGACGACGAGTAGTATAACAAGGTCAATTATACCTTAACTCATCTTATAAACGTAATTTACCAACACTTCCCATCCGCCGAAGTTACAGTCAATAAACATTTACTCCCTTTTAATATTCGTAAGCGATACACAACTGATAATGACGTCTTCGGAGACACACGTGGCATATTTTAAGCACGGCGTGATAGTCAATGAATAAAATTAAAAATCAGAGACATTAAGTTTAAACTTGAGGAACTCCACTGAAATTCAAAGCACATATTTTTGGTTAATGGTAATATATGAATAACATTAATTTTTACCTTTTTAAAATACAAAGTTATTATCTCGGATTTGTAACTGTTTGTCGATACAAATGANGAATAACATTAATTTTTACCTTTTTAAAATACAAAGTTATTATCTCGGATTTGTAACTGTTTGTCGATACAAATGATAGTTAAGATAATTTTTTATTACTATTGCATGAGGAGTGAATTATTTGCATCTATATCTTGTAGCTGTCAGAAGTTTTACTTTCATGAAACCCATTGTCATCGTTAGAAAATAATAAACTATTGATTGACATTTATCTTAAATTGCTACTGAAAGTTGGCTAGTTCTATTTATGTCCGGCAAACTACTTAGCCATTTACTCCTAAAGACAATAAGAAGAACTGAATTTTCTTTAATAAATCATAATGAGGTACGTAGATATGGCCCTCTAAATGTCTCCCAAGTATCATGCCCAACAACTAAAAGGTAATAGCTGTAAGCCAAATAAGCAGATGTTTTCGGAACTACTGATAGTAGCCGAAAAGACTACCGAAAATGAAGTAAGGTGCGATCTAGTGGTAAATTGTGTACCAAAGGATAGAAAAGAAACTAAGATAGTACGACACAAAACCAAAAATTTAACAATATAACAGTCACTTGGCCTAAAATTCACTTGGCTTAAAATGCATTTGGCCTAAACGTTAGTTGGCCTAAAAGCCACTCGAACTAAAAGTCACTCGGTCCAAAAGTCATTCGGTCTAAAAGTCATTTGGCCTAAAATTCATTTGGCCTAAAAGGCACTTTGCCTAAAAGGCTCTTGCCTTAAAAGTCATTTCGCCTAAAAAATTTGGTCTAAAAGGCACTTGCCATAAAAGTTATTTGGCCTAAAAGGCGCTTGCCATAAAAGTTATTTGGCCTAAAATAATTTGTGGCCAAATTACTTTTAGGCCAAATGACGTGTACCCTAGCACATGCCTTAGAAGGTAATTTTGATACGTAACAATTCTTTTTTTTTTAAGTTTAGATAAAATGACAGTTTACTACTACAAATTATTCGAAATACTGTATTTGAGATTACAGTAACAACAAACATTTCAGCGTGATGTATTTGGAAGTGTTTTCTATGAAAATACTATACGAAAAATGACGCATATATTCCCATTTACGAGCAGTTCGAGAAAATAACCTACATATAGTTTACCTTGACTATCCTATACAAACTTCCTAAAATTTAAAACCAAGCCATTATTTATTCTTTGAAATATTAGGCGATTACCATGAAGGCGTAGACGTAAAAACCAACAATGGCCATTATAAAAAGTGCATGACGACAACAGAAGCACAAACATAGAATATAAATGTTTTGGTTTGACGCGTGTGTGCGTGTGTGCGCGCGCGCGTGTGATGTCGAAAACACAGTAGGAAACGTGTATCGAAAGACCCCCAGGTTTCAGATAAAACTAAACAATCACTTCTGGCCATATTATCAGCTCATCACGCCCCCGAAAAATTGAAGTTGGAGGAATATAATGTCAAATAATACAATTATAATTATGAATCATTAATAAGCACTTTCAAAGGGGTATTTATCTGTGAATAATTCGTGCAGTGAATGCACGTCAGTTTTAAAATGAAACTTTGTTCTCTTCGCGTTACTGGAATAAAATAAAATGATTCTGCTACGCGCTGTTCCGCGAAACTAANTAAAATAAAATGATTCTGCTACGCGCTGTTCCGCGAAACTAAAACAAAACTAAAACTAAAACTAAATACAAGCAGTAGTACTTATCTCGTTTACATTTGAAAAGTATTTATGAAAACGGCGCTCTATATTTGGAGAGCATTTTTTTTGCCGTGAAGATAGGGAGTGTAGGGCAGTTGCGTGTGTGCTGTGTCCCTGGAGACGACGAAGGCCATTCNTTATCTGTGAATAATTCGTGCAGTGAATGCACGTCAGTTTTAAAATGAAACTTTGTTCTCTTCGCGTTACTGGAACAAAATAAAATGATTCTGCTACGCGCTGTTCCGCGAAACTAAAACTAAAACTAAATACAAGCAGTAGTACTTATCTCGTTTACATTTGAAAAGTATTTATGAAAACGGCGCTCTATATTTGGAGAGCATTTTTTTTTGCCGTGAAGATAGGGAGTGTAGGGCAGTTGCGTGTGTGCTGTGTCCCTGGAGACGATGAAGGCCATTCNTTTTTTTTGCCGTGAAGATAGGGAGTGTAGGGCAGTTGCGTGTGTGCTGTGTCCCTGGAGACGATGAAGGCCATTCATCCCGTGATTAGTGTCTGTGTGTCAGCAGGTCCGGATGGGAGGTCGCTGCACCACGCGTGGCTTATCAGCCTCCAACTGAGAGCCACACGTTCATCCACTCACTCCGTGTCGGTCTGTTAACCTTCCCTCGCTTCCCCTGCCATTCCACTCGCGTCCGGTTTACGTCGCCTTTTTTTTAAATTACCGTGATGCCACCACAGAGCAGGCGAGAATACAGAAACCTTTCTCAGCACGCGAATTCCTAAAGCATGAACCAAGAACAAAATTTACACTACTTAATATATGTATACGATGTTTCTTCTATTGATTATAAATGTGAATTAACAATGTCATCACGTACAGCAATATTTGATAGAATGTGCAGTTTTCGAAGGAAAAAAAAGAAAGGCTATTTCGTTTAATGAGTTTTAAAAACAACTAACTTAGTTGCCCTATATATGTAAAAATACTGTTTCGGAATTTGTAAAATTTTATTAGATTTTAGCAGAATTTAATTTTTTAAAAGCATCTATCGTGAAATTTTGTTTGAAAAAAAAAAAAGTTTCCCGCCTGTAAGATACATATAATGTTTCGGGAATTCACACACTGCCAGGCCTATCCATGTCATTAAAGCAGTAATAAGCGACTATCATAGCTTTGAACAGCTGAATCAGCTCCTGTTTGTCAGATCAAATCACTTATATTTTATATAGGCCACCCCTGCCCCTCCCCCTCACGGTTAGTAAACGGGCACCATTTAAATTAAAAATGATTCCAACCATAGTTTTTCCTCTGCTCGGATTTTTTTTAAAATGTACTCGTATTTCGGAAAGCGGCTTCGAATTCGGTTGCTCGGAGAATTTGGGCTGGCCGGCACGCATGCATGGTAGCAAGCTGAGCCGATGGCGATAATCATAAAAGTGTCCAAGTGGAGTTTTTCGTCGAGGACCGTCGTTCAACGTAGCTCCACCCTACTACAATTTTACAACCGCTCGTCGATGACAAGACTATCGCTAGCCGTGAAACGTCCAGGATATTATTAATCTTTTTCCGCTGAGAAAGCGTGTCCCAAGAGTGGCGTAAAATAAAAGTTACTCATGTACCTACGTCTACGCGGCGGGCGGGGAGAATGATAAGGTGGGGCGGCGATTTAATATTCGCCAAGTCGGCGGAATCTGCAGTCCGCAGGGAAGATTAACTCTAAACGACTGCGTTAAAAAGTTTTATAAATCGTAGCTGATCCGGCACTAGCGGTGAAGCAAGCGCGCAAAACTGTCATATGTTCCACTGCTGGGGCGGAATGTAACTTCTTTACTTGCGCTTCAAGAATATTTACCTCATTTGCAGTAGCGAATAAGAAAAAAGAATAAGTTTTTTAAGTTAACATTTATACAAAAATTAATTATGTCCAAACATTGAAGTATTTGTATTGTCGTCTATGTATATTCAAGGCAAGCTGTCGAAAGGCTAAACTTCAATATTCCCTCAGTTACCAGACGCGTGTCTTTGTGAGAAGATATTTTCTTTCCTAACTATGCCAATCAAAATTAAGTCACTTTGATAATGAATGTCTGTGATTCGTGGGTAGGTGCCTTACACGCGTGATGATTACATCAGTCCAATTACGTAAAAAATATTTTTAGCAAAAGTGATTTGAAACACAAGTCATGTTATATTTTATTCGGGGGAAAGAAACAGGTGTTCTTAGATAAAACTGAGTCGACATTATGTACCACCAAAATATAGGAACAGTAATTATGCTAGCAAAAGTTACATTACGCTATTTCAGTAACATGTAGGCTAGACTCCACAGTCCTATACACCGTGATAAATTAAAAATAAAATCGAGTTTGTTGTTAAATGAATGCGCGAAATTTTCTGGTGCCTTGCTGTGCCGGTTGCTGTATTCCCAGTCACGACCATACTACGATTGCACTATAGAGAAGAATTTTTTTTTTTTNCCTTGCTGTGCCGGTTGCTGTATTCCCAGTCACGACCATACTACGATTGCACTATAGAGAAGAATTTTTTTTTTTGCAACGGCAAAAGCCTTTTTCAAGATCCTGTACAAGTTGTTTCGGCAACGACAGAGTTTTAAACTATTACTGATGCAATAGCCCAACATTTACTTTCGATTACTTCAATTCGCCCCACCCCGCTCCCTCCACAGCCTCCTCAATCCTTTGAAGGAGATAGTCTGACACAGGCTGTGTTTTTGAGGGCCTATAATTTTCATGTAACGCCATTTTCANTCAATCCTTTGAAGGAGATAGTCTGACACAGGCTGTGTTTTTGAGGGCCTATAATTTTCATGTAACGCCATTTTCATAAAATTTGAAATTAATGCTTGAAGTTTAGCTCAGATTCATCTCTCCAAAAATATCTCAAATTACAACTTACGAAGTTTGACAAATTTTTAAAATTAGGTTTCTCGTGAGTATCTCTCCAAAATTGACAGCGGGTTCTACTTATTAATTTCCTTATATAAGTGTATATATATATATATATATATATATATATATATGTCGATAGCCGCCCAATTTTTCTCCCCTTCCCCCACTCCACCAAACTTTTGCCAATTATTTGAAAAGATTAGTCTCAGCGGTTTTGTATTATCGGAATTAGTCCACATAATTATTTTTTCAGCAACTCGGAACGTTTATACAGCAGTTCCTGCAAGTTTTGATAATATATTTATCAATTTTTTTTTTTACACATTGCTTGACATGGAAACCACTACACCTGTTTTCCTCACGTGAAACGTTATTAAACAATTATATGCAGACAGACGATAGTACAAATGGGCAGTGCCAATTTTTCCACACATAGAGGGCGCGCTGTTTAGCATTCGCAAAGTACACATCTAATATGGGGTAGAACCTCCCCTCGGGGCTTTACAGGCAGCGATGCGACGAGCCGTTCCGTAACACAGGTGGCTGATAGTGTCATGAGGCACATACCTCAATAGTTCCTGCAACTGCACATGTAGATCAGCCGGTGTTTAGGCCGGTGGTTGCCGGTGGTGTTTACGTTTCCCCACTGTATCCCATACGTGTTCAATAGGGGACAAATATGGAGACCTGGTAGGCCAAGGAATGGTGTCCACATCTTGTAGAGTATGTTGGGTGATGCGAGCTGTATGAAAACGAGCATTATCTTGCTGCATGATAACATTGGGTAAGCTGCGCGAAAAAATGGCAGAAAATGAGGCCACAGAACCTCACTGACTTTGCGCTGTGCTATCTCCGTGCATGCAACGATCACGAGACGTGACGAGGAGTCATGACTGATGACAACCCATACCTTAACATCTGGTTACCGAGACGTATGGCGTTCACGAATCAGTGGAGGATCGTCGCGTTGCCCACTGCAGCGCCAAACCCTGCTGCGACCATAGTCTGCATCAAGACTGAAGCGGGAACCATCGGAGAACACAATGCGACGCCATTCCTCTGGCCATTGTTGACGTTCCTGCCACCAGTGACGGCATGCCGCACGATGCCAAAGGATCAGAGGAAAACGGAGCAGTGGATGCCGTGCCTGTAGGCCATTCTCATTCAAACGGCGACGAATGGCTCTTATTGAGACCAGCAAATGTATTGCAGACCCTACAGACTGCAGGATTTCTCTGGTTTAGGTGCCATGTTCTGCTACTGCATGTCGGCGGAAACGACGATCTTCTCTATCTATAGTGCGTCTGGCAGTACCAGTACACATACACTACATGACCTACGTCCGGTACACATCGTGTCACATTAGTGACTGCACGGCCAAGATGAATGGCTATACGACGAGCCGGCCTTTCGGGTTCGTGCAGTCCGACCATACGACGTTTCTGCGACGTCTATTTAACCATTTACACTGAGCAATTGGAAGTGTATGTGATCTTGATTTTATTTCAAATGGATGGTACCTTATGAATGAAGCGATTTCCATGTTCAGTAGTGTATATGTAGTGGTGTTATTCACCCAACTTTATTTTACCAAAACAAACTAGGTTTTTCGTGAACTTCTCAATGACAGTTTTGCTTACACCGTTTATACTCTCACCCTTTCGTCGCCCAGAGAGAGTTCATTANTCGTGAACTTCTCAATGACAGTTTTGCTTACACCGTTTATACTCTCACCCTTTCGTCGCCCAGAGAGAGTTCATTGCCAGTAACTTGGAAACGGTTGGTCCTACACAGTTCTCCCACGTACCATACTTAACATGCAAGAGAAACAATCCCTCAGGCCCATTACCTGGTGCGACTACGCACACGCATAGATGTCATTAGCGATGACACGATCGTCGGTCGTGACATAAGGTCGCATGAGATAAACAGTTATGCATCTGCTGCACGGCTCAATGAACGCTTCGGAAATCTTCCTCTGAAAACAATTCTTTGGCCATTTCTGCATTTAATTTCATTGAAGTACAGGCTAGTTTTTACAATAATTAGGGACGACGGTTTATCGCTGGGAATGTTAACAGTTTCCTAGCATTCAACACACTTAACACTTATGGCAAAAATCCTCCTCCTTATTGGCTGCCATGCATGTAGGAAGCTAATATCCCATTTCACCGGACCAATGATGATTCTGATACTCTAAAGTAGTCTGGTCTGCAAAAAACCTAGCCGATTCAGAAAACTTGTTTATCCAATCATAAAATAACCAATTAACTAAAGTTTTATCGATAATATGTATCACAAAATTTTTCGTTTTTTCCCATTACCTCTATTAATCACTGGGCGCTAAGCATTGCGGAGAAAGTAAAATCATTAGACTAAAGATTAGGTAGACCTATTACTCGTCTTTAGCGCATGNGGCGCTAAGCATTGCGGAGAAAGTAAAATCATTAGACTAAAGATTAGGTAGACCTATTACTCGTCTTTAGCGCATGTACCCAACATTGACCTATTCCAAACCAACACAACTGTCAAAGTCACATGGCCAACAGTGATGAACTTGNAGCGCATGTACCCAACATTGACCTATTCCAAACCAACACAACTGTCAAAGTCACATGGCCAACAGTGATGAACTTGTTTGTTTATTACCTTAATTTTCAATATACAACAACTTTTATATTAATAAAATAATCTTAACAACTTGAATTTTATCAAACTGCATTACAAATTTGTTAGAGGAAATATAAAAATTATAACATTTTATTTATAATTAACATGAATAAATATAAGGAGAAAACAGGCATGTTGGTAATTCGTAATAAGNTCGTGAACTTCTCAATGACAGTTTTGCTTACACCGTTTATACTCTCACCCTTTCGTCGCCCAGAGAGAGTTCATTACCAGTAACTTGGAAACGGTTGGTCCTACACAGTTCTCCCACGTACCATACTTTACATGCAAGAGAAACAATCCCTCAGGCCCATTACCTGGTGCGACTACGCACACGCATAGATGTCATTGGCGACGACACGATCGTCGGCCGTGACATAAGGTCGTATGAGATAAACAATTATACATCTGCTACACGGCTCAATGATCGCTTCGGAAATCTTCCTCTGAAAATAATTCTTTGGCCATTTATGCATTTAATTTCATTGAAGTACAGGCAAGTGTTTACAATAATTAGGTACGACGGTTTATCGCAGGGAATGTTAACTGTTTCCTAGCATTCAACACACTTAACACTTATGGAAAAAAATCCTCCTCCTTATTGGCTGCCATGCATATAGGAAGCTAATATCCCATTTCACTGGACCAATGACGATTCTGATACTCTAAAGTAGTCTGGTCTGCAAAGAACCTAGCCGATTCAAAAAACTTGATTATCCAATCATAAAAGAACCAATTAACTAAAGTTTTATCGATAAGATGTCGCACAAAATTTTTCGTTTTTTCCCATTGCCTCTATTAATCACTAGGCGCTAAGCATTGCGGAGAAAGTAAAATCATTAGACTAAAGATTAGGTAGACCTATTACTCGTCTTTAGCGCATGTACCCAACATTGACCTATTCCAAACCAACACAACTGTCAAAGTCACATGGCCAACAGTGATGAACTTGCTTGTTTATTACCATAATTTTCAATAGACAACTACTTTTGTATTAGTAAAATAATCTTAACAACTTGAATTTAATCAAACTGCATTACAAATTTGTTAGAGGATGTATAAAAACATCTGAAAGCCCTTGTTTACCAAACAGAGTTCTAACCTCAAATCCTATCAACATCGTTTATGAAAGTCGTGTAGGTAGCAAAAACAGTTCAGTATTGGAACACGGAGGCTGTTTTGCGCATCCAGCGAGATCGCTCTACCCCATATTCACTCTAAGGCAAAAACCCCTCCTCAGCAGATAACGCTGAGAAGGAATGGAGGTGGTGAAGAGGTTTGATGCGAGCTTGACAAAGCGCTGCACCGTCTTTACTGCGGGGATACGCGCCATTACACAATACTAAGTACGCATCACCTTTCCTAAGCAGCGAAAAATTTCAGTAAAATTAATGCGCGGTTTTATTGATTTCTCGTAGGAAACTGATCGACGCGCGTTGTGTGTGCTAGAGTTGGTTCAAGTGTTTCGAAGCCATTCAACATCAGATGGACCTTTTTCCACTGAATTGTCAAGATTTAGGCATTTAAATTCAGACCGCGAACTCCAGCTGCACACGCCAGAAAAATGGCCTCGCTGGCCAGCAACATGTCGGAATGCCGTTTACCAATACATCTCCTGCTGTTATGTTCGCGGTTTCTTCATACTTTTTTAATCAACCCTTTGAAAAATAACCCTGTGCGTGACAATTTGGACATAAAATTTGAAATTTGTGTTAAAATAGAAGTGCCTCATTTTATTTGATTTAAACATTTACTTACATTTAATGTATAAATTATAACATTTTATTTATAATTAACATGAATAAATATAAGGAGAAAACAGGCATGTTGGTAATTCGTAATAAGAAATAGCTCTCATGCAAAATATTACTACACCGCGTGCGCACGAATGCGGCACGTGGCCCTTTAGTGTGATTTTCTAGACTATGTAGGTCAAGCTTTGTTTGCAGAAGGCGGAGGAATAGCCTGAAAGTAGAACTTCCGCACGGCTTCAGAAAAGTTGGAAAAAATCGTGAATTGACTATAACGTACTTGTCAGCTGGGATCCAAAACAATAAGAAATCTTTGACATGCACGCAGTAGTCAATCTGACACAAGGCCCTCCCCAATGCCTCGTGCAGCCAATCAGCGAATGAGTACGTCTACATGAAAGGAACCGCCATGCTATGTTTTTCTGTATACATACCTATTCTGTGAAAATGTCTTTCGCTACAGTAATATGTAAAATAATTCATGGCGTAAGAAACACCTCCAGAGAAATATATCACTCAGGCGCAGTATTTGCACGAGAATTTATTGGTTTTTGATCCGCTTCTAAACACACACTATGTTTCATTAATATGTTAGTAACAGATAGTTTCAATGCCACTACTGTCAACAGTGCAGTATAAAAAATAAAGTAAAAACAAAAAAAAATACTCGAAATTAGTTTTAAAAAATTTTCCACCCTGATATGGAAAATTTAATTAACTAGCATTCTTTCAATAAAATTTACCGTACATTTAACATTTCACATTCCAGAATGAAATTGCATACTTCCCCTTTGCAGCCCCGGGAACATCAGGGCTAACGAATAACCCCCTATCAGCGTCGTAAAAGAACTCTTTCTCTCTTTGTGTGAGGATCCCCTTCGGATCATTGGTTCGCAAATCGCGTCAAGCTCGCATAAACCCCCTTCGCCACTCCCCTCCCTCTTTCTGAGCGTTATGCGCTGATGAGGGTTTTTACCTTCTCCCACTCCTCCACTTCCCAAGACCACTAACCCGCCTCGCGTAGAACTTAACATCCCGCCAGAACGCCGGCGGTCCTGAAATGCCCTCGAGCATGCGGCCGCAATAAAAAGCGATTCTTGGATTACAGAATCTTCTCTCTGTGTGTGTGGGTGTGCGCACGCTACCCCTATCCTCATCTCCACCCCCCTCCACCCCGGAGATCTCTTGGGGCTACCAAAAAAAAAAGGAGCCTTATCGCTGGTGGACGTCCCTTCGCGACATCAAATAGGTCATAAACCATAACTGCCGTCTGTCAGGTTACAGCGACTACCCACCCCCTTATCTATCTGGGTCCTACTCAGCTCTGCGCCCGGGCATCACTACGTTCGCGTCGTCTTGCCTAAGACGCCTTCACAGCTGAGCTAGCTAGCCACGAGAATTCATCAACCTACAATACCCGCACAGACACTTGGATGTCAGAAGTCTTCCAGTTCGTAACAAACTCCGTACATGATCCCGATACCCGTCATTCGGCTGCATAATCCTTTAGTAGACCTATGTTCTACCAAAATACTGTTCAAGAAAACGGACTGTTAGTATACAAACGCCTGCTCAACCGAACGACTGTCTCTGCACACCTGACCTGTGAAAGGCTGTTATTTCAAACATCCGTTCTACCAGTAACTCGTTTTCCAAACGCCTGTTCGACCAACTGTCTGTTATTTCAAATGTCTGTCAAACCAAATGGTTGCTATTCGAAACGCCTGTTTACCCGAACGACTTTTTTTCCAGACCCTTATCCAAGCCAAACTCTCTTACACCAAACACTTGTTCGACCGACGTAATCAAAATGTCTGTTTAACCAAACAACTGCTTTTGAAACGCCTGCATTGCCAAATGACGTTTAGCCTTATCTCGATGTTCGCACAAAAAATGGTGACTACCTGTATTTGTATTCGAGTACAACACAAAAAAAACCGTAAACATGAAAAAAAAATAGTTTGATATTAAATCATCAATATAACCTAAAATATTACTCTGACATATGAGATTGGTTCGGAGATAAGAGGGATGTAAAAATTCCTACCTGTTTTTAAACAGTCCTTTTTCATTCCGTTCTGTCTATATATCTATAAGGCCTGTGATTTTTTTTAATTCATTTATCCAGTATACATCCAGTCATACTTAGCAAAACACGCACGGGACCGACCGATATTGCGCAGTAATTACGCACTGAACTTACACCGGGAGGTCACAGGTTCGATTCTCGGTTCTTCTATCTTGATTTTATTTTTCTATGCTTTTTCTTAAACTGCCCTATTTTATAGGGCTGATCCTATCCTCACTCCTAATTGTGCGAGAAAATAGTTCCGTCTGTAATGACCCGCTGTCGAGGAGACGTCAAACCGCAATATAAAAAATAATTAAAATACTACTTATATTTTACTTTACAACATACAGATCAAAAGTGCTACGCCTGCAATTGTTGTAAATTCACGCATTGTGAATTCAGTTTAATAAAATATTTTCAGTACAAAAGTGATATTTTGAATTCTAAATATGTAATGTGTAAAAGTCGATATTTGTTACTTAGCGCATAGCGTGCACAACCTCTATCCCTTCCCTCACATGGGAACCGCACTTGCTCAGCGGCTAGAGCGCTCGCCTTCCACCAAAGGCGAACCGGGTTCGACTCCCGACAGGGTCGATCTTGGATTTTCGCATGTATGAATCGTACCGGACGATGCCACTGGTCGGTGGATTTCTTGGGGTTTTCCCGTTTCCCCGCCCTTGTATTCCGGCGCTGCACCGAACTCTCCCCGCTTCTCCCTCATCTACTCTCTGTAGACCCTGATGTTAAGGGCCGCTCAGACCTCTCCAATCCACTCCCTCCCACCTTCACTAGTATTTTAATTGTGAGGTCGTGTCATCGACAGTATCAAAGGCAGAAAGCGAGCGACGACGAAAAAATATATATGTGCAATCAACAACAAGGATAATAAAGTCTTCAGTATCCTATGTACACATGTGCAACCTTTATTCCCTTACTGGCAGCGTAAATTTGTATAATTTTTTTTTCGAGAAAAATATGTGTCCGTAGTTTTTGGGTATGTTTAGTGCTGCCAAACATGAGAACATTAGACTGTCAATTTTCTTCCCCCATCATCTTTTTACTTCGCTGCTCAGCCCCCTCCCTCCTTCGCAAACAAACTCAACCGATCATTAAATATCTCGCTTCTTACATTGTTCAGGATGTTCGGATCGGTAGATGTACTGTTTCCTTTCGACATTAGTGGCGCTAACAGGTATTAATTAGGACAAATACTAGGAGGAAAATTACTTCAGTTTATAACAAAATTTATCATAGTTTACAACAACTGCATATTTTTATAACAATTAAAGCCATATTAGTAACTTTAATATCATATTTGGACAAACTTATGGGCAAATTAGAGGGGGTTACTAACCCCAACTCCCCTCTCCCCTCTTTTACATCCCGCGGATATGACCCTCCTTCGGGTATGGCAGCCGGCACAAATAAACGCCAGAATCCTTTCACCTTGTTGATCCTGTCTGGAGGCGTCAACAATTTGCGTTTCCATTTTCGTCAAAGCGCGAGCTATGTATCGAGATAACGCAAAGTCCGGCGTGGACACGCCGTAGCAGCCATCGATTCCTTATCGCCTGCTGGAGAGGTGGTGGATGATGGTCAGGGAACGTTGGCGGTGTTGGAAGGGGTTAGCGCGTGGGGAAGGGGGAGATCTGCTCCAATTTACGATGCCCCCATGTCTTCCCTACCCTTTTGGGATCTCTGGGTGGAGGAGGTTGGGGGGGGGGGAGGTAGCACGAGGACGACTGCGTTTTTATCGATATCGTAAGGGCTTCTGTCTTGGCCGTGAACGGCGTAATTTTACTCGCCCGCTTTACCGCCAGATAAAAAAAAAATATATAACATGGCACACATTCGTACACTTGGAAATTCGCTTCAGTTCCGTCTCTACGGCAGGCTTGCCCAAAGTAATATTGGCACCTGGGGTAAACAACAGCTTCCTTCCCCTATTAATTCAATAATTTTCTATGCATTTTTAATAACATTTCATGAACGTCGGCGAACTTTAAATGAGGTGCATAGCAGTCATGAGTGTATTGGCAAATAAAGGAATAGACATAAGAAGTATGCATTTACTTGAACTTTTCCAGGCATGGTGGTCTGTATACTGGACACTGCACAGGATAAGTACTTAATGATACTGTAAACCGCAGAGATCGGAATCCATTATGGGAAGTTCGTAACTTGGCGAGAGACATAGGTCGTTGTTTATTGTCCATCCACGGTTACTTCCAACTTTTCTGAAGCCCTTCTAGAGTTATACTTCCAAGTTGTTCCTCCGCCTCATCCAAACAAAGCTTAACCGTGTCTAGAAAATTAATCCAAATTGCCAACCCACCGCATTCGTGCGCTCTCAGTGAAACAATATTTAGGATAATGCCTATTTATTACTAGACATTTCCAACGCACCCGTTTTCTCCCTGGTTTAATTCGTATTCATTTTACATAGATTATTATAATTCATAGATAAAATATAAGTAATAGTTCATTTTAACCAAAAATAAAGTACTTTTTATGTTAACACAAGTGTAAAACGTTTGTGATACATGACATATTTAGGACACAACCAAGAAACCTCGAATAGAATATTTACTATATTCCGAAGTCTTACAAAACAGCAGCGGCCGTGGTGGCTGAGCGGTTAGTCTGCTCGCCTGCCACCTAGGCGAACCGGGCTCAATCCCCGGCCAGGTCACTCCGGATTTTCGCAAGTGGGAGTCGTGCCCGACAATACCACTGGTTGGCGGGTTTTCTCGGGAATCTCCCATTTTCCCCGCCTTTGCATTCCAACGCTGCTCCATTCTCCCCTCATTTCACCCTCATCGGCTCTCAAGACTTCGTTGTTAAGAGCCCCAAAAATCTTTCAACTCTACTCATAAAGAGCTAAATAACATCAAACACGAACATATTTTTATCTGTTCAGACATAGACATATATATGACAGAGTGGCATATTTATACAAGTGCAGTTCCAAATATTTTTTCTGTCGTTTCGACGGAAAACATTACGTTTTAATATATATTTTAAAAGAGTTAATTAATTTACACTGAAGAGCCAAAAAAACTGATACACCTTCCTAATATCGTGTAGAGCCCCCCGAGCACGCGAAAGTGCCGCAAGGCGACGTGGCATGGACTCGACTAATGTCTGAAGGTATGCAGGAGAGAATTCACACCATGAATCCTGCAGGGCAGTCCACAAATCCAATCTGCGCCAATTTGAGAAAGGGTTGCACGTCTGTCACTTTTAATGATTCTCGTCAGTCGTCGTTTGTCCCGTTCTTTCACGATATCTTTCCAGCCGCAGCGATGTCGAACATGTGATGTTCTACCGGATTCCCCGATATTCGCGGTACACTCGTGAAATGGTCGTACGCAAAAATCCAAATGTTATCGCTAACTCGGAGATGCTATGTCCCATATCTCGTGTGCCGACTATAACACCACGTTCAAACTCACTTAAATCTTGATAACCTGCTATTGTAGCAGCAGTAACCGATCTATCTGCCAACCGCATCGCGTTACTCTGATTGATTCCATACCTCTGTTATTTTCATACGCACGCCTATACCAGTTTTTTTTTGGCTCTTCAGTGTATTTTGCATTTTGGCACAAGGGCGATTGCGAATACCTTTTCATCTGCCCTGGACGTGCTTTCAAGAGCCGAGTTCCACGTACTAGGGGACCTGCTTAGCTGGGTTCCGAATTAAGAGAGCTGCCGAACTCTGAAAAACTTGGTCTTAATTGCCCGTGGCGGTGAAGTAAGAATCATACGGGACAGCAACGCAAAGAGTGCAATGGGGGTTGGAAGAGACGGGAGTACCCTGAGTAAACCCGCCGGCCAGTGGCAACGTTCACAGCGTTCCCACAAGTGAAATATCGAGTATAAGTAGGTTCTATATTCTTTTTCTGTAGAAAATTTCCCGTCGCAGCCGGCAACCAGAGGGTAATTAGCCTTTCCATAACCGTACTTTGCATTGCAGTCATCTTTATTGAGTGAGTGAAGAGATTTGGGTGGCTCTTAACATCGAGGTCTTGAGAGCCTATAAGAGTGAAGCGAGGTATGGAGCAGCACCGGTGCAGCAAGGGCGAGGGAAACGGGAGTTTACCGAGAAAAAACTCGCCGACCAGCGGCATCGTCCAGCACGATAACCGCATTCGAAAATCTAGGGGTGACCCCGCCGAGAATCGATCCGGTTCACTTTGGTTGGAGGCGAGTAGTCTAACTACTACACCACCTTGGCTCCTTTTATTGATGGAACTGAGATGAAACCAGAGGTAGCATGAACCCCAAGATGTTCCTCTGGCACTTGTCAATCTGATAAAAAGCATATCCACTCCCTCAGTACATATATAACATACAGTAGGTGTTGTGTAGTCACCAATGCGCATCTGTAAGGATTAAGCCAAACGTTTCATTTCTTAATAAAATCAATGTTAACTTTAGTTAATAACGTTAAATGCCCAAGTACCTTGTGCAATTATGAATAATGAAGGATGAAGTAGGCTATTCAAGATAAAGTGATCACTTTTGAAATAAACCTTAAAAAAAAATTATTACTGCGTAACTGATTGGCCACAATGGCATGCAGGTTCTCAGTTACGTTGGCAGCGCTAGAACTAAAATAGTTCTGAGTATTGACGTATTGCTACTGTAATGTTAAAAAATTATGACGAATCAAGGTTTTTTCGCTTTAGTCACACTAAAGTACAAATTGGGTTATCGGCAACACATTTAGGTTATTGACAATTTCATGTTTTCACTTGATTGACGCATGAATAAAGCATAATACCCACTCCAATATAAATTTTAGCTATGGTGGATGGATACAAAATGGGAAAAAAAAAATATCGTAAGCAGGGCTTCCAAAAGTGATCAAATGACCGTGAACAGCCTTTAACAATAAACTGTTGCCAAAATTGCGAGGTAAACATAACATTCTTTGTTTACAAGGAATATGAGTTGTTAGAAATTTTAGGTTCTGGGACAGGGGCTGAGGACGAGGCACGAGCCGACCGCCATCTTGGATGATGTCACGAGGCAACCTCCTGCTCTGTCATTCCTCGCCAGTAGCGGTCATCACATCTCAGCACATCATGCTCTTGCATTCTATTTGGGAAGTTTTCTCATATTCCTTCGAGTCTGTCTCGTCTCCCATGTTCTATCCCATGGTTTTTTTTCGCATATGCTTCCTCTTCACCCTCCCACCCCACACCCAGGGTTTTCTCATAGTTGTCTCATTCTCTTGCTCTCTCTCGTCTCCGAATTCTCCCAGTCTCCTTCCTACTTCTCTCATCCATCCTATTTCTCGTCGTCAGCCATGTCCTTTGCCTCTTTCTCATCTCCCACCTCTAGGGCTTTCTCATCTGCCTCCCTCTCTCGTCTCCCACCACTGGGTTTTCTCAGAGTCCTCCTGGTCTCCTTCTTGCCTCTCTCGTTAGTTCTATCCCTCGGGATGGTTTTCTCGCTTGCTTCTCGCTCCTCTCTCCCACTCGTCCAACCCCTGTCGTTTTCTCAGAGTCCTCTCATTCTCCTTACTACCTCCCTTTCCGATCTCCCACCCCCTAGTTTTATCAGAGTCCTCCCGAACTTCCTTTATTGTCCTCAAGTTCTCTCATTACTTCCTACCATTGTCCCTTGGGAGGGTTTTCTCAGAGCCCTTACAGTCGCCTTCCTGCCTCTCTCGTCTCCCATGATCTATCCCTTGAGGGTTTTCTCAAAGTCCTCCTGGTCTCCTTCTTACCTTCCATGTCCTATCCCCCTCCCCCATCTTCCACCCCTGGAGTATTCTCAAAGTCCTCCCGATCTCCTTTATTTTTCTCATGCTCTCTAATTCCTTCCTTCATACCTCTCGTCCCTTGGGAGGGTTTGCTTAGAGTCCTTCTGGTCGTCTTTATACCTCTCTCTCATCTCCCACATTCTATCAATTGGGGGTTTTCTCAGAGTCCTCCCAGTCTCCTTGCTACCTCCTAAGTCCCTTCCCCTCTCCCATCTTCCACCCCTGGAGTTTACTGATAGTACTCCCGATCTCCTTTATTGATCATGCTCTCTCATTCCTTCCTACCTCTCGTCCCTTGGAAAGGTTTTCACAATCCTTCCGGTCGCTTTCCTGCCTCTCTCGTTCTATCCCTCAGGGGGTTTTCTCATATTACTCCCACCCCACTCTCTTGCTTCTCATGTCATCCTCCATCACCGCCACCAGTCGGCCGGCGTAGGTTGCAATATTTAATTCCCTCACTCATCACCAAATAGTGTTCGAAGGGTTATAGGTCGCGGTTAGGAGCACCAATATCAGTGCGGTCATTTTTTGGGTGTGTTGGTTCACCATGTGTGTAAAAGATATTTAAAAGAAAAAAATACCGACAGTCCACCCAGTACCGCGGCAACAGTCCCGAACATTCATAATAATAATAAAACAAATAAATGTACATTCATCTAAAAACTTCCTTTAAGGATGTCAACTTAAGGCAAAACGAACCATATACCGAGCACATGCATGCCCAAACTGGTATGGGGTTTAATGCTGTATACACACTACATCGCTGCGCACGGGCCAGAATGTAGCTGGCACTATGTAATAACCAGACGAAAAAAAAGTATCGCAACCCCAATTTCCAGCACCAGTCGGGTGGTAATGCTAATTAATATACGGACGGGATCCTGAGTGACGGCAGTGTGTGTGCGAGAAAAAAGCACTGTCCGTCGCCCTGCCCAAAGAATGCAGCAAATGAAATTTAAATATAGCACCTGTAGCTCAGACATTGCCAGGGTGTGGTACCAAACGAATAATAATTAACAACCGAATGACCGCAGCCATCTGGACATATGTTTAGTATTCACCCCCATCCATAAGACTGGAACACATCCAGCAACTGTGCGGTCCCTGGCCCTCCTCCAGCCTGGAAAATAAATCGCATGAGAATGTAACACACAGAGGAAATAAATTATATGAAAAAATGTAAACAGCACATGTTCATATACTTGTTCTACAATGAATGGATTTATTCATAATTCAAAAAACACATTCAACTGTGGGACATACAGGCTCAATCACACACCTATTACAATGCTATGTGGGTCCAATTACACATCAGAAAGTGCCGACATCGGTACCCAGCAATCGTGTTGTGAATCGAACCCTAACCACTTCACGAAAAGCTGACTGCCTTGTCGGCGAAGCACCTTCTCAACTAAAGAGACTTCGGGAAACTTAGTTGCCATGATCTCTTGTTCACAGAATTTGCCCTTCAGCTTGTCACCATTCAAGTCGACGAGATGATGCATCTTTGGTTCGTAATTACGAATATTGTCAATCCTATAGACCTTTGTGCTCCAGTTCTGAGTGTATGATTTCGCAAATGTTCCCTTCATTCGTGATATTTGGACATATATTACCCATCTTTGCTTTAGTCTTGTGCCTCTCTCACATTTTTGAACACAGTCGACACCAAAGAATCATCCTTAACATCCACTGGCCACATGCAGATGGCACGGTGTTTTTGATGATTGTAGTCAGATATCAAACATCATAGTAAGTCCAGTTAACTGTAACTTCTTCGCGAGGAAAATTCTCGCCACATGTCATTCTTCAGAGTGCTGTTAAATCGTTCCGCGATGGAGGCTCCTTATCACTGAATGTACTGTAGTGATTAATTTTATTCGCAGCCATTAGTGAACGGAAGACAGGATTGTAGAATTCTCTGCCATGATCCATCTGCACATTTTTAGGCGATCCTTTATCTTTTAAAGCAGTCTTCATTGCATCGGCCACATTGAGGCCTCGTTTCCGGCGAACTGGTACTGCCAATTCATATTTACTGAAATAATTTATTACTGTCAACATGTATCTATAGCCCTTATTAATGGCAGCATATGATATAATTTCAACTAGGCCAGCCTGGTACAGATCTCTAAGTCCAAATACGAGTACTTCCGCCTGCAATAGTTAAGGCAGACAGGCCTGTGAAGCTTAGTGGCGATCTGTGCACAAGACATCGTTTCTTAGTATATGTAACCACCCTCATGCAATTCTTCTACAATATTCACAATTTTGTTTGTGTGAGAATTATCGCCAGCTTGCTGTGATGCAATTAGCAGCCGTATAAATGATAGGAGCTCATTTACATCGTCCCAGAATACATACCCGAGCTGACTGCCTCCATTAAGCTTAGAAGTCAGACCCAAGCCGCTCTCTATGCCAATGTCCAGAAACAGGTCGGCAACTATGCCGAATTTCAGATATCACATCCTTATAAGCGTTGCTGGATGCATCATTGTCTGACAAATGTGTACTCGTGAGGCTTAGTAAATACTTGTACTGGTGAAGTCTCTCCCGCGAGAATCCAACAAGTTCACGCTAAAAACGCATATTGTAGAGGTATGCGGATGCCCACATTGCTTCATCATCAATCTGTATAAAATAATTTGGTAGAAAAAAAATTTCTTATTCCCCAAGAACCATTTCTTATAACACCTATAAACACCATATGTTCCATCATTAAACCTCGTTGTGTATGAAGACAGGTAGTGGCGAACAGCTGTCGTGCACAAGTGATGCCTGTCTTTTTTTTTTACATTTCAATGTGGTTAAAGGCAAACCATCAACTTCAACAGTTGCAGTATCTTCCTCCAGAAGTATCTTATGCTTCCTCCTACTCCCGGGTTCAACATCCAAATCGGTCTTCATTTCAGCTGGGGTAACAGTTTGTTGTAAATTATATAGCCGAGATGTGAGCAGCCAGAAGGCCTCTTCCAATGCAGCATCATGTTCCATGCAAGCATGCTTTGCTAGTAGATACTTATTATGCACACTTTCAAATACACGATGTAAATCCTCAGTGGTAGTGGCAATTGTAATAATATTATAGGCAGAATTTTCATAGTTTATATATTTAGGCGATGACTCTATGCTCGACCAGTATTGTAATATTATCTCCAGATGTGGAGATTCGCTGGATGACTTCATCTCGCACATACAGGCAATGTTTCCATTTATCATCATAGTTGACCAGTCCCTAGCTCAGATCTAAAAGCGCCCAGCTTGCTCAGACAATCAGTCGATACATTAAGGTGTATGTCCAGTTTAGCAGAAAGGGCAGTAAAAACCTTGCTATCAACTTGCCCTACTACAGCAATGAGCTTTGTCTCTACAGCCGTGAGCTTGTTTCCCAAAATGGTCAGTTTGCTTACACACTCGCTCAATCATTCAATGTAGCTGACAGGGCAGTAGGGACTCTGTCGTCAACTCGCTCACCTGGTATCGAGCTTCGTCTCCACAGCCGAGAGCTTGCCTCCTAAAATGGATAATCTGAGCACATCTTCAGCTAATTTGTGATTCTGAGCTTCCATCTTAGCAGACATTGCATTCGTGTTGCCGAATAGCAATATTTTTACAGCCTCGAGAACATCGCCAGAAGCAAATCAGTTAGTTCGGACAAACTCTCGATCAATGTACCAAGTTGCAAAACCAAATTATTAGTAAGTATAATCATATCGAAGAGACGACCTTCTATGTGGCGAGTTTCCAGCCTAAAACAGACAGTTTGCGAACATCTTCAGTCAATGCACGTAATTCAGTAGTCATTGCTGTATGAACCCCGCCGGATATGCGCTCGCCCACACTGTTGAGTTTCGTCTCTAAAGCATCGAGCCGAGTCATACCATCTGTTAGTGTGCGAAGATGAATCTTGATGTCAGCATGCAGTATTGCCAGCAGTTAGAAAGCCTCTGGAGTGATGCTACAGACAAAGGATATATTAGTCGTATCGCCATCATGTTTCGGCTCTCCGAGATTATTGCCCTGTTTCCCTCCGAAACTGGTGTTTCCATCGTTAGTATATGCAATACAGCTGTCGGTCTCATGCTTCAGGCCGCTATGCCGAACTTGGATACAGTGTAGCTAATCGTTCACTGATGTGCATTAATGAACTAATCGAATCCCCTTCATACCTTCCCTTATGAGGTGGGAAATCCTTGGCTATTACAAGGAAACCTTGAGGTTCGCACCAGCAACATGAGAACATACTTTTAAATTGTCAAATTACATAACATTATTAACATGATCGGAGTGTGACATGATGCAAATTCAGGCCATCCATTCGAAATATAATGAGGAAAGTTAGCATTGTTGTGCAGAATATGCTTAAGCATAAGTTTGACACAAGTAAATCGAATCCACTGCCACATGGCAGCTCATGCTGAAATACTGCTCTATGGTTGACTGTTCCTCACATGTCACATCATCAAAAACAAACACAGTTGGTAGAGCATCACTTGGCATCACAATTTCTTCATTGTCGCTAAATGAAAAATAACAGAGACAATATACTGCTTGAAGTATTTGTGCTAGGCATAGGTACTTTGGCTGTTGTAGTGGTTTCGAGTATAGGTAAATCTTCTCAAACCAAAGATCGTTGGGTTCCTCCATAAAGCTGAGAAGCACACATGTCTGTCCACAATAGCTTGGTCCCCCTATGATACCATGCATGGTGGTTGGCAGTAGCTTCCCATGATGTGATTCACAGACATTGGTTTTGTCATCATCAGTAATGCAAATGGGAAGCGTGATGGACTATGGCATGATCTCCATTGAACTGATACATGAATGGGTAAACCACAGGAACTTATGGCAGCAGGACCATGCTTGAGACTAGGTGAAGTAGCCATCTCATGGTCAGGTGATGTGGATGACCAAGTTCGAGGTCGGGTAATGTGGCAAGCCACATGCCACGAAACAAATGTATAAAGAAATATATAGTGATTAAGTTGTATTTGTGTGTCGTAATGTGCCATGGAAGTAAGACCAAGAGGGGAAGTGGACTGGTGAAAACACTGATCAACAGCCTCCCTTTTGAGGTACACATTCTAGGCTACATATATTGTGCGCCCAGTATGCGACTAGCACGGATATTAAGATGAGGCGATGTCTCTATCAATTTGTTGGACAAAGTGTGCAAGGAACACGACATTGCCTATGCGACCAGTAGCTAGTTGGAAGATAGGCATGTGGCCGACGCCATTCTTTCGGAAAAAGCCAAGTTTATAGTTGGATCGTCAAAGTTCAAACTCGGGGAAAACATAAAGCTGCCTCCGGCATATCCAAGATTATGAAAATTTAAGTCAAGGGAGTAATGGGTTTGAGGTTTGGAAGGAAGAAAAATACCTGGTAGATATGGAGGAAACTTCGCAAAGTAGCGAGGAGGCATCTTGCCTGTCATCTTTCCAGCACTCGGCATCTTTGGCAGTCTCATCGGTGGTGCAAGTGGTATTGCGAGAGTGGTGAACACAGCTAAGGAAGAAAATAAGCAGTTGGCCGAAGCGATGTGCAACAATAGGAATATGGAGGTGCTTGCTAGAGGTAAAAAAATTGCAGTGGACTATATCTTCGACCCTACCATGTAGGATGTGGTGGTTGGGGAAAGCGATAATGGGAGATGAGAGTCGGGCGAAAGAAGTGGTCTTAAGGTCACTACTCAGTCGTCCACTCACCAACATAGACTTACACAAGTTTGCCCATCAATTAAAAATATACAATTTCCAGGACATGTTCATGCGCGACTGCCTACCGCACTGTCCGAGGTGAGTTGAGTGTGGTATAGTAAACCTAAATACCAGCCTCGGGCCAGGGACACATTGGACCACCTGCAAAAAGTGCAGTGAGGTAGAATACTTTGACAGCTATGGAGGTGCGAGATTACATCACCAACTACGAAGCAGAGCAACTGCCTTAAGAATGGAACTGTGGTCACCTATGTCTCTGCTTCCTTTCAAAGTAGATATACAAACTATACTTAACAAAGACACACTACTTGTAAGCATCAGTCATGTCCATAACCTTGATCGTGTCGGGCAATAGGTCGGAATTTGGTTCCGTGCACTTTCCCCTGCTGAACCTGGAGGGAGCATGGTTCATCGCGCTGATAGATTTTCAAACTTACTTCTCTGTGCCGAACATAGAAGAATGAAATTGAATGTTGTGTTATGCCAAGGACAGTAAGATAGGAGAGGTGTGTGTACCCACAGGTTCGTATGAGATTGAAGATATAGGCGAGTACCTTGTGCGCTCACTGGGGCCGGATGGGGCATTGGTGCTGCGAGGTAATGATAATACACTTCACACCGAGCTATACTTACTGCACAGATAGACTTCACGTGAAGCGACACACTTGCTACTATGCTTGAAATCGAAAACACAGTGTACTTAGCGAATAAAATACACGAATCTACCCTGCTGGTAAACATTTTCCCCGTTAATATTATAAAAATAAACTGTAATTTGGTTACTGGATCATACCTCAACAGTAAGCCTAGCCAAACACTTCACGAATTTTCCACAATAGTTCCTCCAGGCTTTAAGCTGGTGGATGTACCGAAGACATCCATTTACATACCGATCGTGATGGAGAGTTGTGATCTATAGTAGACCAAAACCGTCGTTTGATTAATTTCCGAGGTGAGAAAATATTAGTATGCCTACATCTAAGCAAAGATGGGTCTAAAATTTAAGCGAAAGAGTACTAAGATAATAAAAGCAGCTGACTGTACCAAACTGGATGTTAGTATGAGGCGAGCACCCAGAGCTCTAGCATCTGAAAACGTGTGTTTCTTTAGAAGATTGGGACTGTCGGTCAACAGATATGGACATGGAAATATTTTATGTAGCTGAGCCGACAGACTTCGAAGATACGATCACCAAGGTGGAAATCCAAATGTACATGCCCTATCTGCCAGGTCTGTAGGTACTCTCGTCCGAGGTTCTGATCCCAGTGCAGAACCAAAATATAAACGCTGTGGCCTGTAATTCAAATTTGAGGTTCCGAGGATTGCTAACAAAGGCAGGCAATGCCGTACCTGTGACAATGAAAATAATTAGAAATGGTATACTACACATGATAGGTATAATCGTGTATGAACTGAATTGATGTGAAGTGGATGCGACAAAAAATGTTGGAATTATGGCCACCATAAAAAATTATCTCTCATTGACGCACAAACAACTACCAGCAGCTAAAACGGCAGGCTGGGGGATCGAAGAGGAATTTTAGGTTCTCATCTATGCTTATGGTAAATGCGAAGTATGAATTACACTAGCCATGTTGTTAGGGTTTGCTGAAGACTACAAGCACATAATTATTCATTCCAAGCAGGAGCTAATTCTCATGGACAAGACACAAGCAAATACGATCCTGTATACCGCCACCATGCTAGAATCCACGGCGCTGGCGATACGATCTATCAAATAGCTGCTTCCCCATATGCAGGTAAAAATGTCAGAGCACAGGAATTTTTTTTAATATGCAGAGAAAGGTAGGAATGTCGATATTGCGTTTCATATAAGGAATTTAGAGACGTACCCGAGCGTACCGCATTCCAAGAGGGTAAATTGGAGTGGTAAAACAAATTTTACAAGCGAGAAACCATGCTATGTAATAGTTTCGTTTCAGACTGACAAACAGAATGGTGTCAATGTTCGAAATTCGATCCTGCGGACATGGAGAATGTTAAACTTTTCCTCTGCTCTTAGTATTACCCATATGGAGATTTAAATATAGATTTCGCAAACGGTATGTACATGGTACCGTATCAGATGTACACCGACGTTCAGAGATCCTACTATGGGCAAATGCAGTCACCAGTACTGGATCTGGACGAGTTCATAAACACCACTCCCCTGCTTGTGTTTGACATTAGTTAACAGGATGATAGAATGAAGTCAGGCATAGTCGACTGCAGGATTGAAATGACCACCTCGGAGAATTTCCCAGCCTACACTCAGGCCTATGCCTTAATAATTCAAGATAGACTGGTGATGCACAATGTGCACGACAGAGTAGTTAAAATACTAATGTAATTGGTACCTATACTCCATTCACCATCCAACCATCACAATGTCTGCGAACGTCCAGGTCTGCATGCCACTGTGTGATTTCATTATTAAACGCATCTGCAAAGTGTATGTATACCACAGCATAGCGATAAGTACATTTCTACCCCTGTTTCCATGGAGGATGCTCGACAGGAAAAGTAAGGTGACAAATATATGGCTGGAAAAACACTATCACAGTCTCAATTGGGGCGATGGCGATGTATAATACGATAAAGTACGTGATGTACTTACCTCAATGTTGGCAGTGGAGGCATGTGGTGTGGTCCTCATGGCTGGTCCGGAGCAGAATAAATGGTTGAGTATCTTTTCAGGCATTAACGTAAAACTATGTGATCTGCTGTTAGAGTATGGCTGCCCTTCATTAAGAGCATTGCAGGCTTGGTACACAAAAACCCTACATGACTGTGATGCATGCAAACTAGGCTGGTCATGTCCATGCTTGAATGCACTGCTGCTAAGGAATAGTCTCTCTCTTTCCTCTCTCTTTCTCTCTCTCTCTCTTTCTCTCTCTCAACAATAGAGCTATGGCTTTCTAAACATGTACATAGCATTCAACCCGCTCGATGTGGTCAAGTACGGTGATGTTACAACTGGGTACCGGCAAGTTCACTTCAAACCTCCTGGACTGCCTGAGCAAGTGGAAAGCTGCAAGTGACTCGAACACTGGGTGAGTCAAGATGTTAAAAGCGAAGAGGAATGTCTAGCCCTATACCCGATGCCATGCAGTGTTGTTGCATATCCTGTGTATTACCTGCGACCAGACACGAATCTGACATGCATCATTACTGCTTTGATAGCTCATGCAAAAGAAGAGAATATATACATCATATATGCAGTAAATTGCATATGAGCTGTATCATTCCAACAGTTGTGTAATTACCCGTTGGATTGTAATCTGTATGGGCGAACAGCACACATCCATCATGAAGTGTGGAGCAGTTACAGGGAAGACAATGTGTTCACTGCCAATTTGTGAAGTTCACTTAGTGACAATACAAGAAGCAACGAGTGTTACATCTCGCCTGCAGTCATCAGCAGTGCAGCATTCAGTAGACAACCGCCACCACAGTCACTATGAGCAATACGTTTGACACGTATGACTGTGTACTGTTTCTGCCAGAAAATATGAACTTGTACGAGAGGTAGATTATCGGGTATAGGCGGGTGGTGGTTAAACCAGAGCTTGGACACGAGCAAGTGCAGGTATTTGAGNCGAGAGGTAGATTATCGGGTATAGGCGGGTGGTGGTTAAACCAGAGCTTGGACACGAGCAAGTGCAGGTATTTGAGGGTGAAAATCTTATGTGGGGATACCATGATGTATGGGATAATTTCCACAGCGAGATTCTACTCTGCTACAAGTACAATATGTGTGCTGTCGCTAATCTCCGACCAAACAGTCAGCTGCACGAAAATGGATACATTCTCGCAGCGCATGCAGAATTATATGATATTACCGAACTGCATCACGAGAATAGGAAAGTGGAATTTGTCCTACACTATGTAGACACTGGTACCACCTGTCGGTGTACCAAAAAGTGTACATACCACATACATACCACTAGGCTGGAAGACTGCAGAAGCAAATGGACCCTACCCTGCTCGGGCAAAGTCTGCTGTGTGTAAGTAAATAAAAAAAATTTATTAATTTATTGACATTTATGTGTAGGCAGTACATAATGGATGTCGAAGCCACGAGTATAGACCGTGCGATGGTCAAGGGAGAACTGACATGTCGCAGCAAGTTTATGTGTTGGGAATCTATTTGTGATGTTGTACGCAATCTGATGCTATTGGCCGAAGTTCTGAGGAAGTGGTAGCTGTGACGTCACACTTGAGAGAGAGAGAGAGAGAGAGGGAGAGAAAGAGAGCTTTATAAGACTCCCGTATCTAGCTAGTCACCATCAGTGATCTAGCAAAGATGAGCGTACTATTCCGGCCAGAGACTGCCTATACCAGTTTGACGCCGGGTCATAGTATGGTCAAGTATGCTGAGGTGGAGTAATGGAGCATGACGGAAAAAAGGGAAATCCAAGATGACCGCTGCTGGCGAGGAATGACACAGCAAGGGGTTGCCTCGTGACGTCATCCAAGATGGCTGTCGGCTCGTACCTCGTCGTCAGCCCTTGTCTCAGACCCTGCCATTTCTAACTACTAAAATGCAAACTTCTTTAATGGTTTACGCTCGTTTCGGTGATGATATGTATTCTGGCTAAAACACATATGTTTTATTCCATTTCGGTGCATGCCATCTCGCTTCCTTCATTGATCAACCCAACATTTTCACAAAATCTTAAGAAGTGCACACTACCAAAATACGCCTGATTTTCACAAAATATTCCCACGGAGGCTACACTTCAGTATCCTACGCACTTTCCTTCGATTAGTGGCCGGGCGTCTTTGTGTGAATATATTTTCTTACTTGACCATGCCAATCAGAATTATTTTGAACCAGTACTGACTGACCATCTGTGATTCGCGGATGGACAGCTAAGATGTGTGACCGTTAAAATAATTCACTCACGAAACTGTTTACGAAGGTGGAACATTTTGTAATACAAACCATGAAACCGTTTCGCGAAAATCGGGTGATCTACACATACCTGAAATAACGCAAAAGAAAAATTAATTGAACCGTGTACACTTTACATCTTCTTGGCTGCTAAGATGTGATAGGGATATGACAGCTAGACATATGGAATAGTGTTTGAAAATGAACTTCCTAAGGTTTATAGAGTTTCGTGCTCACCAATGTGTCACTTTTATGTGACGAGGAGAAAATGCCAGCGATGAAGCGCGCCCAACATCCGACATTACTCACTTTATATCCACCGGTTTAGAAAAAAAAACATAAGTTTCGGAGCGTACTGTGCGTATAACTGTAATAAGTAATGCAAACTTTTACGTTTTGAAAAGAAAACACATTAAAATCTCTATTACGGCGATGCTATTTTTTTTTATAGCCGACTTGAAACATGGTACAGAAGTAACCTTAACCCATTAAAATACAATGTTTAGGAGAATGTGNCATTAAAATCTCTATTACGGCGATGCTATTTTTTTTTTATAGCCGACTTGAAACATGGTACAGAAGTAACCTTAACCCATTAAAATACAATGTTTAGGAGAATGTGAAAACTAAAATACACTTCGTAAATGCAAAATAAATGTAGTTATTTAACAACCAGACGCCGTAGCACTTGAAAGTGAGTAAGATTCGTAGAGAAATATTTTGTGCATGTTTGTCACATGTATTTTATCAGAAATGAAGATTATATACTGAAACAATATTACTAGGTGCAATAAACCTTCGCGAGTTCAGTTTCCTGTACACTTGATTCCACAGTTCTTCTCATACTCGAAGTTAGACTGTTCATCAATTGCCTGTTGCCCCAATACAGGCCAGTTTTCTCCAGAACAAATGGCACCGCAGTGTGCCCTTGGTTCCAGCAAGGCTTATATTGACTCAAGTTCTCCAGTGCGTGCCTACTGCGGTAATGTGATCCGCTGAGAATACGTTTAGAAGTACAACTGTTTGAAGGCAATGATGGAATCGTGTTATTTCCCAGATCCTAAATACTGCAGTCCATTTACAGGTGGTTAACCGTAAACTGAGCACTTTTAAAAGCGCTGCTTAAGTTCTGCTTGCATGCATGTTGCGTATTCTTCCACCGTATCTAAAATTAATATTGCAGACATCTGTCAAGTGAAACTGGAATTATTAATAAAAATAAGTATTTAACATATTTGTTGATTGCATTAAAAATATAAAGCAAAATAAATCATTTCATTATAAACCAATCTTTAAATAACACATTTATTTCAACGTTTATGACATTGAACTACTTTCCCTCAGTCGTTACCAACTTTACTGGACTCATTGTCAGTCAGTGTGCTCGTTAAAATATATGCAGATAGAGGCAGTAATACTTTTGAAAGGTTGATGTAAAAAGTTGTTCATTTAACTGTGAACAACTTTTCGTCTTTTGTCCTTTGGGCGTCGACCCGACCAGCGAAGCAGACTAGGAAGATGGGTGTGTCCGGCCGTCGTTAACCGTCTCGTAGAATCAGCCTCCGGCAACATTAACAAGGTGATGGCTTTCCAGTTATGTTTAAATAAAATGGCATGAATTAAATTTAATGAATAATCATTTTGATATTCAATTTAAAGCTACCCCCCACCCCCCGGCCCCGATCAATAGTCATTTAAATAGAAACTGTATAATCTTCATGTAATAAAACTCATCTTATACTGTTGTGCTCTACAGAATCATGAGTCATTATTGAGCTACGCCCCTAGCAACTTTCAAGTACGAATTAGCTGAAAAGCATAGTTCATAAGAATGAAAAAACGAACCGCTCACATTTGATAATAATGTATGCGCAAATTTTCACCATCTAATTTTTTTATGCATGGGTCTTTATAGTTTATGTACTCGTAGGATACTTCCCACGTTATATTCGCGACGTTGTTTTATCTCGGAGAAATACCGCGGGATGAAATGTGCAACAGTGTCGTCTAACACGTAACAAGTTCTTTTTGTCAGAGTAGAGGCCGCGTCCCCAGGGACGGGTAGATTGGAGCTATTGTTCCTCTCGCTGCTGGAGATATTGCCGTCGCCGTGCGCGCCTCCACTTCATCCGTTGCAACGTCAGCAGGAAAAAAAAATATACGCTGCCCCATTTCCCGGCCAACTTCCGGGGGCTGGACGTTTAATTCCGACTGGTTATCTCGCTGTCGGTCGACTCGCACCCGAGCTGCAAATATAAAACTTCATGTGCGCATGGTTAATCTCGCCCCTTCGCTTATTTTTTGTTATTGCTTTCCCGCCCCCCCTCCTCCCCCCCAAAAAAAATCCGACAGACNAATTTTACTTCGTGTTAGCTCTTGTTTTTGCATTTCGCTGCACAGAACCTTTTTTTACAAGAGACCGGAAATTTTTATGCTACTATACAATTGGACAATTTTTGTTACGTATTTTTGTACGAATGAACTTATACTGGCAACACAGCATAACTTCTTGGCTGTTGATAATCGCTGGCTATATGGAAACTGGGCATGTTATGCACTCTTTGCTGCAATCTAAGAGTGATACGCACTATATATTTTATTGTAGAAAGATCGTAAGGATTTTTGAATTAATTTGGGAATTAGTTAGTCTTCAGACATTCGTACGTTTGTTTGCTACTTCGGCAGTTTGCTCCCTTCCCATATGACTCCTTCTGAAGTATTCTGGGCCAATATTAACGTGCGGGAAAACGCAAGCCCAATCACGGACTTCCACTGTGGCAGCAAAGAACCAGTGAACGGTTGATATATGCTTGCCTGTACAGACCAGTGTGAAGTCTTGCCTAAAGATAATGAACTCGCGAATTTTCGGATTTCTAGATATACGCTTAGAGTCCTGGACGGTGACGTGTTGGATGTGCAGAAGTCCAAATATATGTGTAGTCCATTCTAGTTACTCCCAACCTTTTCGGAAGCAATACTAAAGTTATACTTTCAGGATATTCCTCTGCCTCATACAAAACAAAGCTTAACCGAGACTAGAAAATCACACTAAAGGGACAAAGCGACGCATTCATGTGCACTCAGTTTAATGATATTTTGCTTGAGAACTATTTGTTACTAGGCGTTATCAACACGCTTATTTTCTCTCTGTTTTAATTCACATTAATTATAAATGAAACATGTTACATTATATAAGTAAAAAGTCAATTTAACTACAAATAAAATACGTTTATGGTAACAGAAGAATAAACCGCTTGTGTTGCATGACATATTTAGGAAACAACATAACATGTCCTACATGGAGTGATTTTTCAAAAGTTTGATTCAAAAAGTGTGAAGATACTGCGAATATACTAAAACGTTTGGCAAACACACGTTTTAATGACATTTAGCTCGCTGAAGAAATACGACGTGAAATGATAGGGTCTTTACTTAACGTAACGCACTGAGAAGTAAAACTTGATCTCGTATAAACTCAAAATCATTAAATTTTTATCTCAATTGTGTTTAGCTATTGTGGAGACATTTCTTGTACATGTAGTGGGTCATTTTTATTACTCCACCCAGCACGATTAATCGTGCAACATATTAAATATTAATCTCTGCTGCTGAAACTGTACTCTGGGCTCACAATTTACATAATCGCGTGCTAAATATTTTTGAATGGTAATTTTGTAATTGCGTATCAATATACAATATGTAATTTTGCTGTCAAAACAAATTTATTGCCAATTTTATTTGTAAGGATTTATTCATATAAAAAATAACAATTTTGCTTGTACGTTTCCCACTCCGTTTCCCCTCCTACCAAGGCCAACCGTGTTCGATTCCCGGCGGGGTCACTCCCGGATTCTCGTGTGTGGGAATCACTCCGGACGATGCCACTGGTCTGCGGGTTTTCTCGGGGATCTCCCGTTTCTCCCATCCTTGCGTTCCGGCGCTGTTCCATACTCACCTCATTTTACCCCTTGTCAACTCTCAAGACCCCGATGTCAAGAGCCGCCCAAACCTCACCACTACACTCATCCTTGTAGTGAGACCAGAATAAATCAATTAGAGTGCACCCATTCGTCTCCTCCTGGTGTATACAGCTGTAACAGGATGATTTATTAGGCCCATGTGACAGGGCATCTGCGTTACTTTGAAGAAGGCTAGAATATATCTGTATTTAAAAGTAATTTCTTTGAATGTGCTCTATCTGTTGAGATACTTGTGTTTCGGGTTCTTAACCCATTCAGACCCATAATACACAATCTCATTCATGTTCCAAAACAATGTTATATTTGACCGTCACCGAATACTGCGAGGCTGAGTATCCAATGACCTTATTTGTAAGTAACCATTTTATAAACTGCGGTAGTGCCCAAAGCTGTCACCAGTTCATATCATCATCTCCGAACACAAAGCCTAACAGCTCAGTGGTTGTGATGACGGAACAATTACTGTGCCAATTTAAGTACAACACATTAAAACAATCTTATTTGCAGCACTTGAAATCATAAATCAAAGTGGTCCTGAAAGGGTTATGGCCGATCGATTTCATAATCATCATTATCTGTTCTTACAGTAAAATGTCAGTTATGGATGTTGAAGTTTCAAGGAGTTCCGCAATAGCCAGTGACTTAACTGCGGGTTACACATTAAGTTTTTGCTCATGATTTTGCAGGACGAAATATTTTATTGGTTTCTTCTTTTCATCCTTATCATTTGTGGCATGACAGATACCAGTAACTGTGTCAGTCATGTCTGTGTTCAGAATGAATTGCCATTCACTGCATCGAGGTCACAAAACGAGAGAGAAAATTAGGATTTACTTCAATCTCCCTATGAAAGTTTCACTTTATCAGATCCACTGTAATTTCTTGTGAGGTTCATTTAATTCCTGCAGTGATGTGGTTATTGTGAGAAACCCATGCGCATTTTTAATCCACTTATGGGTTAAAGAGTCCCCGCACTTTCATTTTGTCGTTTTGTTTGGAGTTAGTCACTACTGCTCTGGTTATATCGGGATCAGTCTTCATTAGGCAAATTTGTGGGAACCACTTACTGAAAATACGCCACTAAGGCGCGTTTGGGGCTCTTGAAATACCCATTCTGAGACATGCGTGTTATCTAAAACAGAAGTAAAAAAATAGTTAGAAGGACTTATACATCAGGATCTTTGTACCTGGAAAATTTGTTGTGTGGCCAACGTTCTGTTACCATAGTAACCTTGTACTCTGGAGCAATCTGGAGCTGGTCACTCGATGGTTATAGACCTACCAAAACGCGCATATCTGCTGACTTCCTTGATATGAAAATGAAATTAAATTGGAAATCCACATGTGATACCGGCCCGAGGCAGGTCAGTTTTGATGAGGGAGGTGGACGCTAATCGTAGCCAACTGTCATACCCGAGGTACAGAGGTGTAGAAACACAGCGGAATGAAGATGGGGGAGAAAACGGGAGAGCCCCACACCACGGACGTGTCAACCACACTCCTTGCATGAGAACTCCCGTCTGCCAGGGCCTGGGATCGAACCGAGGATATCATTGGTGGACGTCCGGTGACTTGCCAACTGGACCAACCATGGGTTCTACTTGGTATACTGTGTTACAGGTACAGACTTAATGCAAGTACTGCCTTCCTCTAGATGCTGTTTTACTTCAGTTACAAGTTTAATACAAGTGCTGGCTTCATTCATATGATCGGTTACAAGAACTGGCTTCAAAGTGCTTGCTTCCTCGATTTTCTATTGTTATGATTCAGTGAAGGCAGACAAGCCTAGCGAACTGCAGGGACACGTCGGTAACCAGGCCAGGCGAAGAATCCGAAAGATGTTATAGTTTTTACAACAGAACACACAAGCGCCAGTGGAACTGCCCTCCCGGCGGCACGATATTTGGGACAATTACTCCACCAGAAACTATTTAATACTTGGCAACACTTTGTATGGAGTCTGTTTGTGGACCCATGCCGAGAACAACCGCCAAGATGCAGCTTGGGCTGCCACTCGTCGCATTCAGACACGACATTCAGCTTACGTAGACCATGCCGTTCAGGTTAGTCATATATTGTAAGGGATACCGGATAAGTAAAAGAACGGGGTAGGATGACGAATCGTAAATAACTAAGCAAGTAACACAGATAGAATGTTGGCGCCCCTGTGGTGTTGAGCGTCATCCTGTGCCCCTATTAGGCATGAGCAGCGGAAATTTCCAGTTAGTCAGTGTGGCAGCTATGAGAGAGAGTCTGTTTTGTGTGCCGTTGTAGTAATATTGAAGGAAAACCTGTATTTTGGGAAGATTTTAATGTACATATAATTACAGAAACGGATATCTTGTTTTAAGACATTAATGTTAAATAAAAAAAGTGCAGTTGGGGCAAGTTTGCAAGGGTAAGATGACGAATTCGTCATCTTGACCCTGTTAATAATGTTAACAATTTTCTTGGTTTTTTTCGTAGATGCTCAGGAATTATAAACGGAAAGGAGGAGTTGGAGTGATGTAGAAATGACTGCTGCTATGCATGCTGACAAAGAAGGAATGTCTTGCAATGCAGCAGCATCAGTAAATGGTATTCTAGGGCCAATATTACGATATTATAAGAAGATGGCGTGAATAGATACATTTATATTAATTTTTCTACCAGTGTTAGATTGTTACCAAGTATGAAGGGACCGGGGGTGGGGTAATTAAAACACCCCAGTTCAGTTTTTCAACTATAACTTCAAAAACGTATTTCATTTTCAAAGTCATGGATTTTCTATTTGTTTAAAATGTCACAAAGTATACACGTGGAAGGACAAGAAACTTTCTTTTATCAGTAATGTTTTAAGCTTCTTTTTTTTTTTTTAGTGACAGAAATTTAAAACTAATATAAAATATATAAATACGAATATATATAAATTTAATAATTTATATAAATGAACTTGTTTCATTGTTATATAATTAATTTACCCCATCCCTGTGACAAGATATTTATATATTAACAACTTACCCCATCCCTGTGACAAGATGGCGAATATGCTCACATATTGATTTCACATCAACTACTTCGTAACTATCCATAAATACATAACCATTTTATTTGTTAAGGTAGAAAATAGTCTGAACTTTATATTGCTATCTTGTTCGAACAGATTATGTGCTTATTTATTGATGAATTGCCCTCTCCCCTATTTGATTAGAACCTCCGTCGCCAATAGCTTGTATTTATGTACCTACAATAATTCTATTAAAACGCTATTCAGTCTTCATAAATAACTTTGGTTAAAATAAACCTTCCTTAGTCCCTAGGTATAAAATATAAAAACATAACACTTTGTTACCATAAGTACTGGCTGTTTCTGTAGTGCTCCACAAAATTATATCAGTTTGCGATGTTATAGCCGTCAGAAACAAGAGACAGTGGTGTATGTATGTCAGTTCAGGCACATGCATCATGCATCAGGATTCATGATTTATGTGCCATCTTAGTATGTGTCACAGCCAGGGCAGCCATGTTGATGCAGTCCGCCATATTGGTAGGCGTCACGATTATGGGCACCATATTGATCGGTGCAGTCCACCATCTTAGTAGGCGTTATAGCCAGGGCTTGATGCTTTGTTCTATGTTCGTCCCTCCGACATAATTTAACCATATATTAATAAAAAATTAATGACAATTATTTAAATAAAACATTTATATCAAAAATATTTTAATAACAAACTATTCCAATAAAAAAATATCAAAATTAATACCCATCAACACCTATCTCCTCACCACTCAGCACCAGCCATCACCTCACCAGACACAACCACCTAACCCTCCTAACTCCACCTACCCACTGACCAACAAAATTATAAAAATCGAGGAACATGTGTTACTCCACCCCACAACTCTAACCAACACTCTGCCTCCTCCCACCATCCCCCTCCTCCTTCTCACTCCCTCACCTCCCTCCACCAACCTCTGACCTGCAAAATTTAAAAAACATTAGGAACATGTGTTACCCCACCCCACAGCCCTAACCAATGCCCCCAACCCACCCATCCACAGCCCAAAATTATCATTGGCCTTATGTAAAAGAAATTATCCCTCCACCCATATAAATCAATGGTATATGCCCATTGACTGCTAAATTACAACTTAAACACATAATGTGCCAGTATTGGACACTATAGAATGTGCTAGTTAATTCGTTTGTTAGCATTTACCACCAGTGAGATCACATATCATCCATTTACAAACCTTTTTTGGCCACTCCAAACACAACATATTTACTGATAATATTTTAAATTTTAAGTAAATATTAAAAAAAAAAAAAAAAAGAGTCATGTTAAAAAAAACTCAATTTATTCGGTGATATACAACATGAGGAAACACATAAGCCCTTGAATAAAAGTCTTTAAATATACATCGACCTGTTGCAAGGCGAGTTCAGCTCTCGATGTCCACTTCAGCGGCCCAGGAATTATAGTGGGCAGGTAAACCCCGCCACTTGAGGTACGCCCTTATGTTACAGCATTTAAGCACCCTCTCGACGAAATACACGTCTGGAAACTTCGTAGGCTGGATCTCCTCGGTGTAGAAAACCACCATGGATGGGTACGTTGTGATCTTTGAGATAGTAGGTCCTCGAAGCATAGTTGCGTATACATAGCACACGAAACAGTTCGGGACTCCAATTCGCTGTTAACCCTTTCTCGAAGAGATATTTCTGTTTGTATATGCGCAACAGGTCACCGATTTTGGCTATAGGCTTGTGTGGGTTCATACTCTTCGGAACGGCATACACGGTCTGAACCAGGGAGTCGTCCTTGACGCCATCGGCCTTCCTGCCAGTGGTAGAATGAACGGCAGAATTATACTCGCGGACGAGTTTCGGTAGTAGCTCAAGCCAATTGTATTTTCCATTCGTCGCGAAATGATTCCACCTCCTGCCCTTCAGAGTCATGTTGAACTTCTCAACTATAGATGCTTTGAGATTGCTGTATGTGGAATAATGATTTATGTTATGTTTATTCATCAGGGCCTTCAACTTTGCATTGTATAATTCCTTCCCCTGGTCGGTTTGCAAATTAGTCAGGATGCATCCTTCAGGAAACACATCCACCATGACTTCCGTGAAGTGAAGCACGTTCTTCGACTTGATCAGCCTTGCCCAGGTGAATTTGCTATAGGCATCGATGACGGTCAACAAGCATTTGTAACTCTTGTTGACCCAAGCATACAGTATCATTGAGATGAGGTCGGCTTGAAACAGGTCGTTCATCTCACAAATCATGACTTTGCGAAGACGGTAGTTGTGCCTGGCGGCTTCATGCAGTTCGTAGGCTATTCCCAGCCGACTCATCGTATGTAGCCTCCCTCCCTCAGTTTTTCGACGATGACTATAATGTCGTAAGTGTGGGAGTAATTTCCAAACTTGCGAAGCAACCAATAGTCGTAGCCTATCTACCAGTTCGTTCGGGTCGTCCCAAAACATGTAGTCGATGTTCTTTTCACAATTTTTCTTCTTCAGAAATTCCCCACTTTCCAGTGCTAGGCCACTGAAGATGTCTGCAAAAATGTAGATTTTTTCGTGATCTTCGTCGTTATAGTAACCGGTCTCGGGATTGTTATCTTTGTAAAACGCATACGTAAGTTCGAGCAATGTATTGTATTCCAGCAGGTCAGATTCTGTAAACTACCTGGGCTCCTTGCGAAATTTAAGTTCGTAAAGCCCGGGGGTTCCATGGGTCTTGTAATCGCCTACTTATATTATCTCGCCTGTTAGAAACTCTATTTCATCAGCACCGAGGAACTATTTGTCATTATGGCTGTATACACAATATATCGTACCATTATTACGAGTTGTGTACGATCGTAGGCACCATTGAGCAAGAGCATTGGATTTCTGGGCTTCCCTCCATTTCTTTTTCTTGTATGCCAAATCCACTTTCGGTCCATTATCCCGATCTGTTTGTACATCATCATGTTTCCTTTTCATTGTAGGCTCAGCAGTATTGTCGACATCGGTCCTCACAACTATGGGTGCTCCATCGCTCTGCCTGAGTACATCGATATACAGTAAGTAATGGGCTTAAAGATTTCTTTATTTATAAGGTCGCGCCAAAGTCTAGCTCTCTTGGCGAGCAAATACTTCGAGTGAACCGACTGTGTCACTCGATGCAGGTCGCTAGCAATGTCCGATTCTTGCTCTCTTGCATAGGTTTAGTCGGAAATCTCAGACAAACTATTTTAGATCCTTTCCAGGCGTTCGCTACATATATCCGATATGTCCCTGCTATGGATCTGAATATCGGTTTTCTTGGCGAGGTGGTTAATCGAGGTTGCGAATGTATGTTCCATGTAATCTTTCAACACTTTCAGATTCTCATCAATTCGTACCGGTGAAAAAATTTTATGTCTGTCGGTAATTAGCCTTTGAACACTCGTTATGTGCTCGTCCATTGCCATCAAATCGCGGATCTCGGTCTTCACACAATCCATCTTCACCCCGAACTCAGACAAGTAAGTACGAAATAATTTGCTCTGATCATCCAAGATATTGTATAATTGCGAGTTGAAGCTATGGCCAGTTTCCCAGGACGAAATGTTTAGTAACAGCATTTTCGGATCATTCGGGTTCACAAATATTTCGAATTATTCTTCTAACCGCATAACACGTTCCATCATTTCTTAATACGAGAAAAACTCCATCTACGAAATATTTAGTAGCAGCATCTTCGGATCGTTCGGGTTCACAAACATTTCGAATTATTCTTCTAACAGCATCACAAGTTCCATCATTTCTTGGTACAAGACAAACTCCATCTTCGTCTTCGTCAAGCAACAGCTTGAGGCTATTATGCCAGATTTTCGATAAGCTGTAACTCATTCTCGATGGTCAACGATTAATTGATCAAATCCACGTTGGTACCTGCCATTATATAGAGGTCAGTCTTTTACGATAACCAAAAATCCATACTTGTCTTTCCAGCACAAAAAACACAGACTCTTGAAATCCAATATCGAATCCGTATTGACATGGTCACCATACACCAGTCGCAAGTTCGTGTCGCACATGCGAAACAGCACAAAAACATTAGCATTATCGCGAAGCAGTTGTTTGGGAATGCGCGAATAAGTATATCCGAGGTACATGTAGTACACCTTTGCATACTGTCCCATGCTAAATTACTCCTGAATGCAAGTCTGTTTCTCACATGCCACATCGTCGAAAATAAACACTAAGTTTGATAATGCGTCACTCGGTGGCATGGCGGCTTCGTTATCGCTGCAAGGAAAATATTTAACGCCATCCACTGCCTGTACAATCTGGGCGAGGCGTAGATACTTTGGTTACTGGAGCGATTTAGAGTAGAGGTACACAGTCCCGAACCAAAGACCATTTACTTCTTCCTGCAGGCTGAATAGGATATGTGTTTTCTTACATTTTGATGGTAGTGCGATGATGCACCTCTTTTATTCGGAAATATGCTCCCATGTCGTGATTCGAGGGGGATAACTTCATTATCAGTAGTAATATATATGGGTAGAGTAACATCTTGCTTGAAAGCATGTATGTTACCATTACTATCTTTCGATGCATGTGGTACGGATTGTAGTGCATGTAGAGCATACGAAGCTGATTGCAGAAGATGCAGAGCTGATTGTGGAACAAGAAGTAAGTGCAGTGCTTGTAGCTGCAGACAATCAGTGATGGAAATTTTTGAATGCCTCTTCAAAATATCACTCCGAGTAAACTGACTTTGATAAAGTTTGCACTGCAGTGTCATACTTGAAGGTATCATCCTGCAGGTAGTTGTTTCATTTCGTTGCAAATTGTGCAAAGTTGAAAATGCTTTACTGCAGAAGCGGCAAAGCAGTTGCTTCATTAGCATTTTACATCCACGCTGTTCGAATTCTATAATAATACTGAAAAATGTATAAAAGGAGCCAATTTATAGGATTTTTGGTCATTTGATAAAGACATCCCGAAGAGATAGGACCATAACTGGAAGCGGGATCGTCGATATTCTGATCAACAATCTAATGTTCGAGCTGCTAATTCCCAGATACAAGTTTAGTGGGCCAGTAACGAAGATAGCTAAGAGGCTCCCCGAACAAGTATCTACAAGCTCGGCACCAGCAAGACAAGATACTTGCACAGAGGGCGGACGAAATAAGAAAATCGTCAGATACTGGGCTCGGAGGAAAAATAGCAGTGTGGGGAGTTTTCAATGTGATTAAGGCCAAAGTGAACATGGGCATGGGTGCAAAGAGTATGCTGAATTTGCAAGTGAAACGAGAAATAGTGAAAAAGGGAAGAAAAGTATGAAAGACCAAGAGAACATCTACTGGCAGATTTCTTCCACTGCTTTTGTCTGCACTCAGGGCCCTCTGGGAACTAATCGGAGCCACGAGCAGTATCGTCCGAGCCGTCAACACAGCATCGAACGAACGGAAGCAGATGATGGAGACCCAAAGGCACAATGCAAATATGGAAGCTATGCCAACGCCTCCTTACCTAAGGCCAAATTCAGTTGGAGGTGTGAAAAACAGATGAAGCAGGAAGAGGAGATAATTAAATCTCTACCAAAATGGCCGCTCACTAATGCCGATGAAAAAACTGCAAGATGTATCTTGTGAAAAGTGATAATGTCTCCCGCGAGGTAACATTGCCAGTTGGATCTTACGAACTAGACAACATTGCAAGGTGCATTGAAGATTTGCTGTCTCCCGACACAGAATTCGAACTGCAAGACATTTCCAATACTCAGAAAGTGTCACCAGATGCAGTGAAGAATCGACTTTACGAAACCGGATTAAATCGGAATGATGCTAGGGTTCGAGCCATGAATATACAAAGCCTGCAAAATCCACGAATCGTCGCAACCTGTAAACATTTTGCCTGTTAATGTGATAATAATCAACTGCTATTTGGCAAGCTGTACATATCTCAACGGTAATCTGGGCAATATACTGCACGCATTTTCACCGATGGTACCTCCAGGTTTTAAACTGGTCATGGCACCTTAAAAAATAATTTAAGTTCCAGTCACCATGATGAGAGCACACGAGGTGGCAGTGACGTTCGTTGACCAGCACAGGAGTTGGTGAACTTTCAAAACGAAAAAATCACACTATGTTAACATTTGAGAAGATGGGGGAAAGATTTATGGTGACCAGAATAAATAAAATAAAGTAGCAGATTAAACTTACTATCAGTATGCCACAGTTCACCAAGGTGTTAACGCATGCTAACGAGATTTTCCTTCGCAGTCTTAGCTTTGAGGTCGATCTGCAAGGAAGATCACATAAACATCGACGAGCTGGTCATTTTTGAAGACAGTGTCACGAATGTGGAACTTCGCGCATACCAGCTATTCCTGATCGAACCATACATGTTACCATCGGAACTTCGGATAGCAGTCCAACACTAAAATATCTGCACTCTTACTTGTCAGTCATTCCTGCGATTCAGGGGGACACTGTCGAAATAAGATGGATCCAACCTGGCATTGACGAAAATAACAAGCAATGGTATTTTCCATATCATCGATCGCATCACACATTTCCTCCACAGTGACAAGGCAGACCAGACGAGAGATATCGTCATAACCACAGCGAGACAGCCGAACGAGCTGTCTGTAGCCAAGATGACAGGCTGGGGGATAGAAGATGACTACAGTGTTCTTATGTATCCCGGAGGGAAATTCGAGGTCTGCATTCCTCTAACGATGTTACTGGGATTCCCCGAAGACTACAAACGAATTATCGTCAAGTCGAGGCAGGAACTGGTACTGCTCCTAGCCAATACGCACACAGGTGTCATCGTAGGTATTTGAGAAAATCTGGAGACAGTGGAAATGAAACTACAATCTATCGAATGGATGCTGCCTCATGTTCAGCTGAGTACTACCGAATGCATAAATATGCTGAAGAATGTGGAAGATGGCAAAAACAAAGATGTGGATTTCAGGTCGTGGAGTCTCGAGACCTACACCAGATTGCCTGCGAGTCAGTGCATCAACCGGATGGCGAAGTCAAGCTTTGCCACCGAGAAAATAGGTTCATTGTTATTGGGCTACAGACCAGAAGATAGTACAATGTTCGCAGTTCTACACATGTCAAATAAAAAATGTGAAAATATATTTGAATAGTGAAAGCTATCCATAAGTGGACATTAACACGAACTTTGAAAATGGCCTGTACCTACTAAGCATATCAAATGTAAGCTGAATTCCAAAATGCATATTACAGGTGCCTCCAATCCCCGATACTGAGTCCAGATGCCTACAAGAGTTTCGCCCCGCTCATGATATTCGACATCAGTAAACAGTACGAGTGTATAAGTTCGAATGTGATCGACTGCAGCATCGAATTCATTACACATTAAAATATACCCCCACGCACGTACACTTTCTGCCTGATACTTCATGTCCGATTCACATCGTAAAATTGTCGAGACAAAGTCGTCAAGATACTTTCGTGAATGCCTCAGAGGGTATAAATAAGATGGGCTATATGCTTTATCTTTTTAGTCTGCTTCATGCATAGACAGCAACAGGATGTACTGAAATCTGCAAGAATTCCAGGGCCAGAGCGGCTACATGCTCAATGGGGGCCAGAGCGGCTACATCGCAGTGACCTATGACGACGATGGCAAAATGCACATGCGCTCTTTCCGACCCCCTTATTTGTGGACACTGTTGGACGAGAAAAGCGAGCAGACGAACGACTGGCTGACCATGTACCACCACGGACTGGAGTGGGACGAAGGCAAGATTATGTACCACCAAGTGGGAAACATGCTGCTCGACTTGCTGATGCAGTATCCACAAGGACCTATTTATGGGAAAGAGTCCGAGAAGAAAAATTGGCTAAGCTACTTGTGCAAAAACTAAGTTTAAATCATCGATGTGTAGTTCGAGTATAGCTGTCCTTCGCTGCAAAAGCTAACGAAACCTTTCGACAACCAGCAGCACATCTGCGACAGGTCAGAACCTGACTGGACATGCATGGAGGAATGCACAGCTGCTCTGTAAATGGCATGCATCGTCCTTGAACCATGAATTGATGAGTTACGACTAGACCAGAAGTCACCCCAATGGTGGTTCCGAATAACATTTAAAAACAAACTATGAGATGAGACTGAATATTATTTTTGTGTTATGTCATTTATGTATTTATTTCTAAAAAAATGTCTCTGTAAAGCCATTTATTTGTTATTTTACTACCCTAACTTATTAGACTTAAAGAAACACTATATTATCAATGGGATAATGCTGTTGTATGCCAAAATCTGCAGGCGGTAGCACAGATGGACCTAGGAATGTACACACACACATACACACCTTCAGGTTGAAATAGAGGCAGTGTGTCGGATAGAAAGTATTTCGTGGAGTGTTGGGGGGATGGGAGGGAGGGAGTCGCAGGAGTTGCAGAGGGAAGAAGAGAAGGAAGGGGGAAGAAATTGGTATTAATAAGTTCTTCGACAAAAGTGTAGAAGTATGGATCGTCTCATCTAGCTTTTACAGTCGACATCACATTTTGCATATATGATGTCCTCGGTCATTCCGGAGCTAATAGGATCTACAGTTGTACCATCGACTTCTTCTTGTGTGGTACAAGCTGTACCATCGACTTCTTCTTGTGTGGTACAAGCTGTGCCATCGACTTCTTCTTGTGTGGTACAAGCTGTGCCATCGTCTTCTTCGTGTGTGCTACCAGCAGTGCCATTGATTTCTTGGGTCTTATCTTCTTCCTCTTTAGTCATATCATCTGCATCTTCGGCTGAGGCTACTATGTGTCTGCCAGAATTTCCAGGGTATTCGGGAATCTTTGGCACAGGGACTACAGAAGAGCCATCTAATTCTTCATCTGAGGCAACTGCATCGCCAACCGGGTCATCGACATCTGTTACAGAAACATCTGTATGGCCAACCACCTCTGCTGAACCATCCCAAAGTTATAAGTGTCGCTTTTGTGAAAAAACCTTCGCTTTCAACAGCAATGTCCGACGTCATGAGAAGCATGACTGTACAAACAGTCTCGTAAAAATAAAGCACACATGTTCGAAGTGTGGGGTGTTGATTTCACGGATGGATGGTCTAAAGGTGTGGTAGGGGTGGATGATGGTGTGGGAGGTGGTCCATGGGGTGTGGGAGGGAGTGCTGAGTAGGGGGTGGGTACGGGTGTGGGAGGGATTATCGTTGGTGGTTTGTGAGTGGGAGGGTGATGGGAGGATGGGTGGTGGTGTGTGATGAGGAGATGGCTGGTGGTGTGTAGTGAGGGGATGGGTGGTGGTTGGTGTTAATTTTGTATACTTTTTATTGGAATATTTATTCAAATATATGTTTATAAATTTTTTATTTAGATTTTTTTTATTTCAATAATTTTTATTAAACATTTTTTTATTAAGGTGGAACACTAGTTAGGAGTAGGCAGCGATACGAACAAATGTTCAGATATAGCTCCAAGTAGTTCAGCTAACTGTCGCTAGGTAGCAGCAGCGTCGAAGCAGTTGTGGCACCAGTTTGTCTGCAGGTGTAGACGCGCAGTTGGCTCTCAATGTGAATATGATAATGAAAGCTTGGAAGGGTGGAGGGCCGAGAACTTCTCTCCCTGGTCTCTGATAATCCCCTCAACCCCTAATGCCATTGCCGAGTGTGGTCAGATGACAGAACAGCACAGCAAAACTTCTTAGGGGCATGGACTCGTGCAAATCTCTTAGCGATATGGTCTAGTGCAAATCTCTTAGCGATATGGACTCGTACTGAGTGCTTGATGTCAATGATAAAAGAACAATAACCACCGGCACTCTTCTTCAGTATTGCAAATTTTTTACCTCCCAAATTAGTTTGGCGGGTATGGGGAGGCGCACAGATAAGGCATTTTTAATTAGTAAAAAATGTTTAGTTTTAAACAAGGAGAAAATAGGTAGTATAATCTGCTGACATAAACTGAAAATGTCATTCCATTTGTCAATAAAGAAAAGGGATTAAGGATAACTGCCATATTGATTTTATTGACATTTTCAACTAACTGAAAATGCACTTAGTTAATCAGCATGTAATGGCTGACGAATAAGGTATTCCTGGTATATTTTTCCCGGTTCTTAATCATACAGCTACATAAAGGACTGTGAAAGACATTATAGTTTTGTGGGCTTCGATACACTAGCACAACTACTCGATGATCCAGAATATTCCTTAGTCGTAACATATAAGCAAATGTTGTTTTTATTTAAGTTTTATTCTTTGCCCACACGCTATTGTATACCGAATTAACATTCGTTTATAATTAACGAGACTTTCTAACAACTATTATGAATGTAAGTATAGGTACGCATTGTCAGATTTGACATGGTGGCATCTGAACAGTACGGTTTGTAATATCTGGTTTATTTTAATGGCTTTAAAATAGAGAGTCTAAATTCTAATTAATTATAGATGAATTGTAATTAATTGTTATTATTTGGAGAACTCTAAATACATCTATTTGCCACATGTATGTCACTATAAAATTTCGTATCATTGCACGCTGTCGATGTTAAAGTAAGTTACTAACATTTTCATCACAATAATCTGCAAATCATTGAATTTATTACCACTGAGACTTACTTCCTTAATTTTGCTGTTAATAAACGAGTAGTATGGAAATAATACACTATACAAATGTATAGAAAATAAAAAAACATTTCTTTAAGCCTGTTTGGTTTGCAGTAATACAATGTAGGTTTAATTCAAAGAGAGGGTTACAGACACATACAAGTTTCCTGTTATTATAATGTTTATTTATATGTTTTTGTGAATGGTAATACTACAAGGAAAAGGTTTAGCGATCTACCACTGATTCCAACCGATTTACCGTTTCAATTTAAGCGTGTCCAGCTTCCTGTTCGTCTTGCATTCGCAATGACGATTGATAAATCGCAAGGCCAATCGTTGAAAATGTGTGGAATAAACCTTGAATTGCCATGTTTTTCCCATGGGCAGTTGTACGTGGCGTGCTCGAGAGTAGGTAAACCATCGGCGCTACTCGTTTTCTCTCCGAACGGAAATTTATAATGTTTGTAATATTAAAATATGGGTGCTATGCAACCTGGTCTCAACATTAAATTCTAATTAAAATAATATATCTATTTATCTTCTATGTATATCTATTTTCGTATAAATTGACAGGGCAACGACTGTCGGGTCAGCTAGTGTGGATGTGTGTGTGTATATATATATATATATATATATNTATATGGATCTATAAAAAAATAGCATAATTATCCAGATCAATTAATTAAATGGTACAAAACCTACATAGATAATTTTGACCAGGGAAGAGGCACAAACCAATATACAATACCAATAGGTACATCCAAGTTTTCGCACAAGTTTCAGCGAAGGAAATGTAACTGCTTTTGAATCCGTAGTGAAAACTGACAAAACTCTCTTTACGTTTCAAGGCTACAACCTACGAGTCGGAACAGTGGGTAAACAGTTATTTTATTTGCAGTTGTTAACCGCGGATTCGCGCGGTCAGAATTAAAATTTTCCAATGTATTAGTGTGGTGTAGAATGAAATAAAACGAAGTATTGGTCCACCATTCGCCCGCATCGAAAATGAATAAGTCGTTGACATTGGTAGGGACACTTTATTTTCGCGAAAAGGGTTTCTGCCATATGTATTTCAAAACATTTCAGTTCTGAACAACGTTCCCCACTGGATGATTATATCAGATCCATTTCATGGGTGCCTGCCCTCGAACCAAAGATGTTTAGATAAAAAGGGTAACCAAATTAGGATTGGTTAAGTGACATTCCGCAAAATATTATCTCAAAGACACGTGTTCAAAAACCAAAGGAAAACTTCGGTGTGCCCGTAGCTCATCTAAACCAAGGCTGCTTGGAACTTTCCGCAAAAATCAGTATATGTAGACGTTGGCATTGGGAAGAAAGAAAAAAAATTTTTTGGCTGTGACTTTGTCCACTTGGAAATTGTATTGATCAATGAATCTGGTAGATTGATTTTAAACACAACTTTTATCCACAACCAAGACCGACAGATATTTGTATAGTTGTGTTGGTCATAACAAAAATAAATAAATAAAATAAAATATAAAATAAATAAATACTAATTATTTACACTTTGCTTTTAATCCACCAACATAACGAAACACCAAAGTAACAATAAGCTAATACAAAAAAGATATGTGAATAAAAATGCGTGCTGGGAAGCAAAACTTCACATAAAAATTAATATTTTACTTCTCATCTTCCTTTTGATAGAGAATGATACATACCGAAGTATCGGTTTAAAGCTTACTACATTCACAGCGATTTTGAAAAATCCGTCCGTTAGATTTTACTTTACGCCAAAAAATACAGAAAAATATTTATGTACTTGAACTCAATTTTTAATGAATATGCTCGATATTTGCATAAAATCATTGAAATTTAGTACAATATTTATTACAAAATCCACAATCGTCATATTTTTTATCTGCATGGCCATTGTGACTAAACAACTCTTTATACTCACAGATATGTACGTGTGTACGTATTTTTATTTGAACACAAGAGTTACTGTTGGAATCGCATATTATTAAGGATGGGAATATATTAATTACGTGATTACAATAAGTGCTATCATGCGGAATAATAAATATGTATCGTTTTTAATAAAAATAAACTGTGGCATAAACTTATCACAACCTCACACAATGAACTTTTCTGGCAGAAAACACATTGTGAAAAAATTTTGTACACATATAAACACAAAATAAATGAAATTTTTATTTCTTAAAAGAGCCACACTGTGTGGATTTATACAGGCATACGCCGAGAAAACGGTTTAGCTGCAGGTTCTAATACATTTGCTTGAAAATAATTCTACACTGAATATTATTTTGTTCTTTCGATCAATCTGCTGTTTTTCTAAAAATGTACATTTATTCCCTTTAACCACACGAAGCATTAAAACATAACGTGTTGAGTCTAATAATTATCTAACTGTCCCAACATCATTTAAACGTATGTATGGATACTTACACAACTATTTTACAAGTACGTTCAACTAATTAATTTCATTACCGTCAAAACTATAAATATCGTAGTAGTCGAATATATCGTTTAAAGTCAATAAACGTATGGTTAGCTAACACTCATATGTGTCCATTGTTATAGACTTTTTTGTGACAACAAAGTCAGCTTGGTGCAATACTGACATGTATTTGGTTGGCTGTAGCGCAACCGAGTCATTCATTAGGATTTACAGCTCGAGATTTCATTTGTATTTTCCTGACTATTAGAACTACTGCAGTGTTTGTTAGTGTATTTATTGATGCTTAACAGTGTCAAAGACAATCCCAATAAAACTATTTCAACCAAAAAAAATTGCATAAGTTGACATTTTAGCAAATCTACGTACATGCCATTCACTGAACTTTCTGTAACAATAAAAATAAATGAATTGCCAAAACTTTTACGATGGCCAAGGTTGCCAAGAGACAGAATTCAACAGCAATGAATATGGGTTCGGAACCCGGTCCTGCTGGATCTGAAATTTATAACTGGAACTGTAGTTTATTGACAGCCATAAAAATCTTCATTTGCACCAACCAAATTTTACGTGTTTGGGACAACCAAAAACGAACAAAAATTATATGTTTTCAGGAACCAAATTATTGGTTGTACAGATAGAAAAAATTAATTTTGCTGCGCAAAATTATTTTCTTATATTCAACATAACTGTTTTCTCCATGTAAAAACATATTACCATAATCAATTTTTTTTTAAGAAACAAAGTACTTGAATACTTGAACGTGTGTATGAACCTGATGCATATATCTCTTCTAATCGCATCAAACTCCCCTGCTTTTTACAATATTTTCAACACCTATTCCAAATGAATTTGTTATACGTTAATGTCATTACTAGGATGTTGTGCATCCCACTCCACCATTCCGGTATTGTTTCTATATTATTTGTTGCCATTCATTTATTGCGAGTTTGTTATAGTAGGTTGGTAGGTAGATCTTTACGTCGTGTTGGCAGCGGGCTCGTCAGAAACGGAGCAAGTCGCTGGGAGAAGTAGGGGCAGAGAACTGTTTATATCTTGAGCGCAAAATAAATGCCATTTCATCGAGATCGGCCAAAAAAATTGTAGCTAGTGCTCCACCTTAAAATAGGGTTAAGGGATGTCAGGAGGACGAGCATCCAATATGGCATCGAGCCCTGGATGTGACGCCTACCAATATAGCGAATGAATCCTGAATTCTGATGCATGATGCATGTTCCCAAATCGACATACATACACTACTAGAGACAACTGAAACTCAGCTTGACTCACTTAATCGGTAAGTAGAAGCACGAGAAAAGCTTTTAAATTACGGCGCCATTATATATATATATATATAAAAAAAAAAAGTCGAAAAATTTCATCTGAGATTTATTGACGTTTATGCAGTTCGCGCATTTTACACTGCAGAGACACGAAAAATAGAGTTTGCAAAACAATAAAACAGACGGATTACCATAACAGCGACGCAGGAATTCACACTATATAGCCACAGACGGGGCCACCGCGGTGCCGCGTCCAGCTGGTTTATCTCATGTTCACGCTTTGACAGGTAGTTGTCTTCTACGAGGTGGCATCGAGAGCTCACGGCTAACAGCGCCACAGCGCCCCACCCCCACCCCTACCATAAATTTCGCCACAAACATATCCAAATATGGGCATCACGCGGTACAAACAGTCCCTTCGGACACTGGTGCGAACCCCTTAGCAACCACTTTCTTACGCGAAGCGAACTGTGCCGAAAAAATAACTAACTGCGTTTCCATAATGTACTCGAAAAGAAAGAACACCATCGAACATCATCTTAAGAGCCCTCATCACTTATTCCAGACGCAAATTCAAACTACGAATTAAAAAAAGACTAACCCGTGGAAAATACACATACTAACACTGCAAAACGTCTGAAATACTGAAAAACAATTATATTCCCACCCAAAAAACAATAAGGAAATTAAATGTTTCCTTAATCTCACTATTAACTGCACCATTTCAAGCTTTGTCGGAGACAAATCGAAAATACACATGAGCCATAATAATAACTGAGGCCATTACAAAAAAAAATATTTGTAAAAACTTTTTATAACACAATTGACGACAAATTACGCACTAGAGACGTGATCACTTTACAGAAAGTAATAAATGTCACATTACGAAGTATATTTAAATTATCAAGGGCAGCGTGTGTAACAGAACACAAGAGAACAGTCTGCGGAACAATAGCAGACTCGAAAGTTAGAAAAAACTGACAAAAAAAAAAAAAAAGGAAAATCTTCTTAGCGCCTGAAGTTCTTCATTAATTTATGCTCTTTGCAGAGGTTCTTTGGTTAAAGGAGATTTACTTTTGTATGGGTGTTTTTTTGGCTCTCTCTTACTGTTTTGTAGTTTACCTATAAGTAATGAAGACAGTATCAGTAAAATTCGAGTGTATTTAAATTACACTATGCCATCAATGTTCAAAACTAGCGCTTCAATGCTATCGTCTGTAGTAAAACATGTGTTCGATTGGACGATCTTTTTTTTCCTGTCTGATGAATTCCATCTCTCTATAGATCTTGGAAGTAGAACTTTAGCAGGACTTCAGGAAATTTGGACGTAACAGCAAATGGACTATATGTTACTGTTTGTGACTGTGCACTGTGGCACATTTGCCGAGGAGTTCACGTCATCGTTAGAAATGATGAGAAATAGCGAAATTTTTTTGAGCCCACATATCTTCTATAGCACTCTAACTAGTTTATTCTTTCATGACTGGATGAACAAGGGTTTGACTTGACTAAGTTGCTTGCAAACCAATCACGAACGTTCTGCCTTATAGTATCAGAATCTCATTGGCCCAGTGAAATGGGGTAGTAGCTTCATACATGCATGGCAGCCAAAAAGGAAAGAAAACTGTCGGACATGTGTACAGTATGTTGAATCCTAGCAAACAGTCAACTTTTCCAGCGATAAATCATCATCTCTAGTCATTGTGTGGAGGCAGGCAGCGAGCCCCTACTCAAGTGTCGACGTCGGGAGCGTCCAGGGCAAGGACGCAGCGCCACGCAGATTTAGGGCCGTCTCAGCAGGAAGACGGCCCCAAGGGCCTGGAACAAGGGTCGTTTGCTCCCTTGTTATTTACTTCCCTCGGCGAAGGCCGACGAATTTCGCGCTCCCCCCCTCCCGCGACAGGCTAACCCTCTTTTCACGGCCGACAGAAAAGGGCAAGTGTCCCCGGTGATAGAGGGGCGCTGCAGGGTGGGGGTGGAGGGGAAGTGGGGCGCGAGCACAATACGTCTCTAAGAGGCTTACGGCGGCGAACTAGCCTGCGAGGAGAATGACGAGAGGATGGGGCCCGTGGTGCTGGGAGAAGATTGCGTTGTCACTTCGAGAGGACAAGACCTCTCTTCTCGTACCCCCTTCGCCTCTTCAGCGGGCGCGAGGGAATGAAGATAAGCTCTGGAACGGGCGTCAGATTGGAACACGCGAGGAGACGCCTGCGTCCTGCCACGGGCGTCGCCGAGACCCCTTAACGTCATCGTCAGTGGTTTTCATTCCTTGCCTGAAAGGCCAGTCGATGATTCTTCCTGGGAAAAGTCGCATCACTCTTTAACCCGTTCGGTTACGCTTTAATTTTTCATTCGAATTGTTAGCCGACCTCCCGTGGCGTAGTCAGTTGGTGCGCCGTCGGTCTGGAGTGCGGGAGGTTCTGGGTTCGAATCCTAGGTAAGGCATGGGTGTTAGTTTAAGTTAGGTCATGTTAGTTTGTAAACCGCCCCCTGATAAGCCTTCAGGCATAGCACCGCCTGTCCAATCCAATACAATCATCCGAATTGCTGCAATCGTGTAATATTTTGATCTTCCCCATAATTGCGTCAAGAGTATTATTTTTTTTTTCAGTCAGTGAACGAGAGGTGTGGTCACTTTAACGACAGATTGCCCATCAAGAAGACTCTCGAAACACTGGCTATTGATTCTTCGCCGTGAACAGCACTGGCCATAAATATCCTCCATGTGCAACTTGTCCACTGTCTTGGACACGGGGACTGAACGGGTCAAGACTTCAATACTTCATATACAAATCAAAATTTTTTCATTTTGCTGTTAGTTGCTGTTAGCACTGAATGCTACCACCGTATTTCACAGGGCTCCTAGGAGCCTCCTTGATTTACGTGGTAATACTGAACACTTGCCGGAACATAATTCAACAAATCAAGGAAGCTAAATGACCCCACACTGCTCGGAATATAACTAAACATATTTACCTAAACCACCGCTGCGATGTAAGTAAACGGAAGAAGTCTCTTACACAGAGAAATATTGAACTTTTAACGGACACATTTTTTCTGTGGCAGTGACTGCTACTCTCTCCCCTCCCAACCCCTATTTTCTCAGACGACTTGATCTGTTTCCCTGTGACGGTTATTCAGTTAACTGGACAATCGTTTTCCCTTTTCACACCCTGCTCCCATCACAGGAAACGAGGCTGTCAGTAGCCGGATGACTTGTGGTTTCCTGCCGCGAAATGTCACCGGCAATGAAGCGGATTGCCTGCGCTGCTGGTAGGCGTCATTTGTTTTAAGAAAATCTTCGTAGCAGACACTTGGCCTAAAAAATATTTGCCCTAAATTATTTGGCCTATTCACTTAGCCTAAAATTATTCGACCTTAAGTGACTTGACAGATGTTAGCAGGCTTTCGCGGCCATTGCCATGGTGACTGTCTTGGCTTCCGGGCTGGAGCCACATCTGGTTGGTTTCTGGAACCGACTTCTCGCCGTACATCGCAGTAGGCATCCTCAGGGTCACGTCATCTTGTGACCCTGAGGATTCCTACTGCAATGTACGGCGAAACATCGGTTCCAGAACCCAACCAGACGAGGCTCCAGCCCGAAAGCCAAGAGAGCCGCCATTAAGCTACTTGGTCTGAAGTTATTTGGCATAGTCACTTAACATAAAATTTTTTTGACATAGAATCACTTTACCTGAAATTATTTGACCTACAGCCACTTCAACTAAAATTATTTCGCCTCAAGTCACTTGACCTAACAACATTTTGCATGAAATCAGCTGTCCAAAAGATGCTTCGCTTAATTTTAAGCTAGTTATTAGGTCAAGTGGCGGGTACCCTTTGCTGCTCCCAAGTAGTAACGAAATGCATTAGGCTCCACCTCGCTCGTCCGGATCGGTACTTAACCCGGATTTCCTGAGCCACAACTCTCCCATTCATCACTGGCCTATAACAATCATCCTGCCTCCTACCCCAACTTACCCCCACCGAGATTCGAACCAGAAACTTAAATTATCAGTAGATTAAGTTTTAACTGTCGTGGCCAACGTGATAGGTAATGCAACATTCATGTTTAAATGCTTGTATCAAATCAAATACATGACCACTACATAGGTATATTTCAAGTTTTCCATTTTTTTTATTATTTTATATTGTAAATGTTTTATTAGTATTTTTGTATAGTATTAAGTTTCGCATAACACACCAACAAACCCTAGGCTACGCACTAGGCTATTATCGTAATTATCACAGAAATAATAGACAAACTCTTGAGCAGTGCATTCGAGCCAAGGCAAAATATGCTGTATATACTTATACAAATAAATAGTATCAGTAAAGGAATACGGTAAACCATTTTCAGTTTATGAATTGTGGTGTAATTACTATATTTATGTTTAAGGTGTCTGTTATTTACATCTGTTTGTCCGGTTCGTATCTTTGGGTACTACTATCCCTTCAAACTTCTTCCTTAACACAGTATTAATAACCAATTTACCAGTTCTTATGTATATTTTCTGCAAAATGAATAAATATTATTATTGAACCTTTATTCACACTTGTATTACAAAAATACATGTGTGATAAGAATTTGAGTGCTTATTTGTGAAAAATCTAACTCAAAGGTTGGTGACAAAGTCTTTACACACTCCAGTAAATACTCTAACCAGTAAATACTCTTAAAATGTGTTATTTCTGAATTTTTTTTATATATTTTACTAATATTACTGCAAATTATTGTATGTAACAAAAAAAAATTTGACAACAAACTTTTATCTTTCTCGCATAACTACCCCTAGACTAAGTGTCGCTCTGCAGGGATGAAACGAATTTCCCTTTAAATATCTTTCAGACGAAGGATTCGCTTAGAAAAATAATTATGTTTGTAATACATTAAAATCATCTGTTAGAAATATTCCGCGAACTTTTATTCTGTGGTTTTAAATTTAAAAATGAAAGTCAGTAAATTATTAAAAATTAATTTTTTACTCTGTCGGAAATATTTAATGCCGATTGAAATCAACATGAGGTGGCGATTTGAACATGAATATCGGCCTAAATTCGAATCTTGTTTCGTTCCAACTTAAATCCCGTGAAGTTTGCGATATGCAGTATTCACGACGTAGTAATAGGTAACTAAGCATAGCGCTCGTAATATTTATTTTACAACTCTCTATAAAAGTTTCTGCGGACTGAGTGCTTTTGAGGACGATACCCTGTCTAAACAGATAATCATGCAGAACGTCATTAATGATATCCACAAGAAAGCATCTTCAAATTCGCTTTTCCATCATCGACGAAACAAGAGCCTAGCTGATGGAGTTTTTAACTCCTTTCTCCTGTCTTTGATAATCTTTGTTTTCTGCGAAGGGAAGTTAGGAGGGGGTGGGTGGGGGAATTTTCCGCTCACACAGCGAGCAAGCGCGCCCTCGGAATGCTTGGTTAATAATTACCCGAGAGTTGTAAGGACGTCAGTAATTGTTCAACTAGGCTCATGCATATAGATTCTATCAACACTATAACAAAACTTTCCCCAAGTCTGGAAGCACAGTTTGCCGAGGGCAAACAGAGAGCGCCTAAACTGCATTACTCGTTTCCCAGTAACCATAAATGTATTAGGGCGAACTCAACAGAAGCACAAATGCAGGCTTCGTTCTCTACGAAAGCTCTGATACCCCTAGTATTCTCAATTTAAACGAAAAAAATTATAAAATGCTGAAGCTAACCTTCAAAATCACGTACTTTTCTTTTACTTCTGTAACTGAACCACAGTTTAAAAGACACTCCCTGGAGGACTGAGTCAAACAAGAGTCAGCTCAGGAAAAGATTGAAACAGTGCCACACACTACTCGATCTGGAGTGAAACTGGCTACTTACTGGAGGGGAAGCCAATGAGCAAATAGCTGAAACGATTACACGGAGGACTTCGGAGTCTAGACTACATATCACCCAGCCCGCGAATTTCCCTTTCCCGTCGCAATAATAAATATAAACAGCAATAATATTTATGTTAATAGACAATATATATTTATAAACGCCGTTGGGTCATGTATCCGTCTTGATTGGCCGTATCATTAGAAGACAGAAAATTTCGCTAGCTCATTTGAGAATAAGCAAGACTTAAAACAAACGAGCGTTTTAGTTACTCTTGCAATTGCGTCACAGATTATGAGACGCACTCTGAAAGACTATGAGACTATTAAGAAGACCCACAAGGAAACAAGGAAGTAGTCTCGTGTTTTCTGGTCTTTGGTGAAAATGACTACTATCTGGAGTAGCAGTACATGGACAGATAACTGAGTCTCGAGTGCAGAGAGGATTGTAAATTTTAGAATACAAGCCATTCAAAGAACCCGCGAAATATTTCTTCCCCTGTGTGTAAATAAAAGGTTTTAACCCATTTTTTAAATATAAAAGCTTAACAAAACATATTATTATCAGCGTCACTGTGAAAGGTTGTTTGTTGTCTCTGTAGCATGTATCAAGATGCGAAATGAGGACGTCTGTTGGAAGAAGTAGCTCTGCGTCATCCACTTTTCAGTATCATTTGACACGCTCTAACTATATAGATATCAACGCAATATACAGCTTCCATTAACTATTAAAATTTGAAGACTGTATGTTGCACATATCAACTTTAAAATGTGCATAACTGCAAACATGCCGATAACACCGGTATCGGAAATGTAACTACAAGAAATAAACCTTTAAGTGAAGAACATGTTATTGTTTAAAATGTTTGGACGTGGCCAGATTTGTGAAACCATTGAAGTCATAATAAAATAAAATAGCTAAATATAATTTCCCAATTTAATTTATATACTACAAAAGTATCTATACAGCTACGTCTTTCACAATTTATTTTTCAGTTAATGTATTGCAATGTTTGGCGCAAAGGAAAATATCAACGTACATAATAAATCAGTTTAGTATTGTAATAAAATAAAATTTTATATCACTCCCATTCACAAAAATTGTATAGACCACTTCTCTACATTAGAGTGCAACTAATTATATCAGATTCTTGTCATTTAGATGGATCACAGACACCGCAGTATTCGTCTAGGAGCACCCCGATCGCTCCTCACTGTCACTTCGACCACACTCACTGGCTCCGCGTTGCCAGTAACCGCCATGGCTCACTGATTCGCAAGGAACACTCACTGGACATCGCCGTCCACACATTCAAAAATTGTCTTCGGCGGGGTAGAAGACTGTATTTATACTTGCGATAATCCTTTCCATATCGTTCCGCACTTAGGCCCGCCTACAGATGACCAAACTCATAATCGAGACGTTGCACAGCGGGGGAAATAATCCCCAATCATCCGAAAGAGTAAACACCAAATCTCAGGCACGTGCCAATAACGTCAAATCGGGCATGCCTCCCGCGTACCAAGTCACTGCTTGCTGCATTCGCCTCCTTTCAGTCGCTCGACTGCGGTCGCAGGCCAGTTGGACTAGGAGCGGGGACACACCGCTGGCTCGCAACAATTTCCCTAGCATAGCAAATTTCCTAAATATTCTTATGTGGCAATGAAATTATGCAACATTGTATGAACCATAAAATTTATTACATTCTGGTGTTTTTCATGTATCGTTTTGGTTCGCAGCTAATCCTAGTAGTAGAATTTTTGAATGATTTTTTTTTTCTTCGTAGAACCCACAATTCTCTAACCCCTTCTTGTGCATATATGAAGTACATTCGTGTTCGTGGTTTAATTTTACTGTTCTTGAAGGTGTTCTTAACCGAACTGCTGTTATCACCATTGCTCTGGCCCCAGTAATATACTTTCGCAAAAAAAATTATTTCGAGTGAGTGGATGACCTATGGTTGTTCCGTTTGTTGCTTGGTAGGCCTACTACAGGTGACATTCGTATTCTAGGTCATATACAGTTTGCGTAAAATGCTTGGATGTCAAGAAATGTCTAACAAAGTATATATTTCGATGCACAGTATATTGCTAAACGTTTTTTAAAAGAGCGAAAGGGCTAGATTTCGGAAATATTGTATAGTGGCCAGAATATCACAACTCCGCACAGCGCCAGCGGAGAACTTAGAGTATTGCGGACTGCAGCGTTTTTGGAGCGAAGCTGGCTTGTGATTTGTTTCAAGGTAAATTGGTGTTTTCTTTGTGCTGTACCTGGTTGTTTCCTAGTTTACACATCACTGTGACATAGTTGTGCAGCTGACGTCACAGCACGCGATGTGTTCCGTACCCACGCTGGTTACTGGTTTCTGCTGCGTGCACCCAGTTATTACAGTGGTGAGCGAGCACCAGTATACCTCTAACAGTTCCTCAATCGCCACTGGGTTTTGGAAAAGGGCGGGAAGAGCGACGCTGAGGCCGTATTTCATTACCTTTAAAATATGCAAAAGAAATTTGGGCGAGTGAGTGAGAGAGTGAAGAGATTTGGGCTGCGCGTAACATCGAGGTATTGAGAGCCGATGCGGGTGAAGCGAAGTGAGTATCGAGCAGCGCCGAAGTGAAGGGGCGGGAGAAACGGGAAATCCCCGAGAAAACCCGCCGAACAACGGCATCGTCCGGCACGATTCCCACATGTGAAAACCCGGAAGCGACCCCACCGGGAATCGAAACCGGTTCGCCTAGGTGAGAGGCGATTAGCCTACATCACCGCGGCCCCAAAGGAAAGTTGGCACTTTTCCACGGCACGGGCACACCAGTGTTCCTCCTACGTGTTTGTACTTTCGATTAACCCGTCCAGTGCTCGTGTTCACGACCAAGGACATGTCGCATGTGAAGGATTCTCCTGGCCCATGCTGTGCTCAGCAAGGAATCAATGCTTGGTGTTCCGCATCTTCCTTGCGAGTAACCCCATTTGCAAAACTGTCTGCATCTCTCGTTAATGAACGGCTAATGCAGATAACAACTTGCACACAGCACGTTCTTCACTGGCTACGGGAATCACGCTCGACACATGCACGGCGCACACCAAAGTATCAATTACATGAGCACGACAATTGCCCACGTAAATTGATTGGGGGCCGAAGAGGTTTATCACGTGCATGAACTATACGAGTCCGAAGCACAAATTTTCCGTTCTCTGCCGTCACGTTGGCGGGAAATGTTGGTGGAATACGAGCAAACTGTCAGGTTAGGTAGATCGACAATCTTCAAACGTGTCATTTCTGCCTGAGCCTGGCGCTTGAACTGCGTTGCAGTGTGTTTGAAGCCTGGTTTTTCGACGAAACTATTAAATGTGCCCCCAGTGTGTTTACCTACGAAAACACGTCATACTCGAAACGAGGATGGAATGGTACTTTAAAGTTACCACGCATGCTGTAAATATTATTTTGTAGCTCTCCAATGTAGTTAATATCGTCTTTTTCAGACTGCTGTATATTAAAACATACTAGCCAGACACGATCCAAACTACGACAGGAGCCTGCATTGAAATTTGCTACAGACTTTTAATCAATAAAATGATAGGATCACCGCTGAATGTCCCGTAGGTACACGCAGCGCTACGAGAACACTGCGCGCCAGTTCAGAACTCTGTGAGCAGCGGCGATGGCGCTCTTGTAGCGCGTACCTGGGTAACCCTTATAGCTTCCGCGGATCTCGGCCAAAAAAGGAGAAAATTGATGCAGGCAGGTGGGCCTTTAAGGGATCTGCCTAGTACGGGATCCAAGCAAAAGGATAGTGTTTTACATATTAAATGATTTTAGGCGTGTAATGGCTACATTTCACAATCGATTTCAAACAAAAAAAAATAAGTTTTTGCCCTTTGAAGAGAAGAACCATGCTACAAGAGAGCAAGTACGAGTAAATTAATCAATGTTTGTGTTTTTTAGTCTATAAATATTAATTTAACCGCAACTCTCAGAAATTAAAACTTTTACAAAATATTTTTTTGTAGTAATGTGGCGCAGGTAAAGATGGACAAAACGTTTTCTCGTTTGAACGAGATGTGGTGAATGGTGAACGATACCCACCGAAATGCATTTAACTCTATCCTTATCACTCCGATGGCCCCGTACTTGACACAGGCGGTAGCGTTAATTGATGATATCGCGTAACTACACCACGTTTGTATTTTGTACAGTTTGCGGTTTGGTTAAACCAGGCGTGTTTGCATACAGTAAAATTAAATTACGTGAACTAAGTTAAAATCGTGTCGATTTTTTAAAATACAAACTGTGAAAATTCCAGCTATGTTTACAACCAACATGGTGGACCGAGCATTCATAGCAATTCCTGTATATTTATTTTGTGGCCAGCCACAGGCCGTTCACGCAATTTCATATCAGCCCCGCTCCTGTGCACTTTCTTGGTAATGGGCGGGTAAAGGATATTGCTTATTTTAATTGATGCTTTACTTTCCCGTCACCTCCTTTGCGAATTACATTGTACGATTATATGGCAAACTACCTACACCAACTTTCCCGGAAGGTGTGAGTAGTGCGGAGATCCTGCATTCCACCCTGACTTCCCTAGGAGCTATGGCGTCGGTTTCTTGACATTATATTCTCCCGATGATTAATTTATGACTATATTGTGGTACTAGATTACTACTGTTACTTGGATTCTATAGTTCATTCGCAGGATTACTTCCGACTTTTCTGAATCCCTGCTAAAGTTCTATTTCCAGGACATTCCTCCGCCCTATGCAAACAAAGCTAAACCAAGTCTATAAAATTACACCAGAGGGATAGCACACCACATTCGTGTGCACTTAGTTTAATAAATTTTTTCATAAGAACTATTTCTTATTATAGTAGCGTCACTGTAACTTATGACTTGGGAGCTCTGCCGATGTTAAGCCAATTCTCACCAGGAAAGGAAACAATTGGAAGACGGTGGTACGGCAGGTGTGAGGGAGTGCCTGCATATTGGTATGCCCGCCTGCCAGCTACCTGTGGTTGGTGCTTTGCAAGTTGTTCTGTCTCTCTCTTTCACTTGGCCAGGGGATAAATCCGTTCTTAGGCCAGCACAACTATAGGCATTAGCAACACACCTGTTTTCTTACTGTTTTAATTCATATAAATTATAAATGAAATATTGTAATTTACAAATAGAATTCGAATAAAATTCCAATTTAAACAAAAATAATGTACTTTTACGTTAAGACAAGTATAAAATGCTTGTAATAGGGGGAATATTTAGGAAACAACTAAACACGTCGTACATGGGGTGGGTTTTCAAAGGTTTGGCTCAGAAAGTGTGACGAAACCGCGAATAACTATATACATTTCAGTTCCACGCGTTAGTGTTGTAACTTCTAGGTAACGGAACATTTCGCAGGTCCCTAAGTTATTGCAGCCACGCGGGAAACGGAACACGGCTTCATGTGGGTGNATAGGCATTAGCAACACACCTGTTTTCTTACTGTTTTAATTCATATAAATTATAAATGAAATATTGTAATTTACAGATAGAATTCGAATAAAATTCCAATTTAAACAAAAATAATGTACTTTTACGTTAAGACAAGTATAAAATGGTTGTAATAGGGGGAATATTTAGGAAACAACTAAACACGTGGTACATGGGATGGGTTTTCAAAGGTTTGGTTCAGAAAGTGTGACGAAACCGCGAATAACTATATAAACTTCAGTTCCACGCGTTAGTGTTGTAACTGCAGTGGCTGCTAGGTAACGGAACATTTCGCAGGTCCCTAAGTTATTGCAGCCACGCGGGAAACGGAACACGGCTTCATGTGGGTGGGGCGGCACCTCGGCCGGGCGGCGGTAATCGCATCAAGCGACAGCTCGGAGTTTGGTGTGGATTGGAGANGGAGGAACACTATTGCTCGCATTGTGCGCGTGATTTACTTTTTCCCTCCCGTTTGGGAAAAATTCTCTTCGGATGTTTGCAAGCATTCCGTGAGACGCAACCACCCACCCTCATCTCACACTCTCCCCCCGGCTCTTCCAGCCTCCTTCGCGTAAATGGCCTACGGATTCGGATAGGCCAGCGTAAATCGAACAGAGAAAAAAAAATGATATCACAGAGAAGATAAATACTTACAGACGAAATTGCGTAGCGTTTCCTTTGATGTCAGCGCACTGGTTCTATAATTGGCCGGCCCCGTGTCTGATTGGCTATTGCACGCTGCAAAAGATTCGCTATTGGTTAGTATGTCATCTGGTGAGTGACTATCAAGAGCTGATTGGCGAACGGCATTCCAACATTTAGCAGGCCAGGGACGCCATTTTGCTGGCGTGTGAGGCTAAAGTTGGGAGTAAATAAGGCTATTTCACCTCTGTATTCTTCAGTGGCGGATTTAAGCAAGCATNNNGGGGGGGGGGGGGTTTGCCTGTGTAACGTATAAGTAATTTTGTTGCATTTTCTGGGTTACTTATGCATGGTATTCTGTAAATACTTTCTTTGCATCTAAAAGAAAAGTCCCAGGAATATTTTATTATTGTTTTTATCAATACATTTCATGGTCGTCATACGGTTGGCAATTTTTTTAGACTTTGAGTGCAGCCTATATAGATAAGTAAATCTTTAAGGTGAAGTACAACCTCTCGAATGTCAATATTTCCATAAAATTTTAAAAAAGTATCATTATCAAATGTAGCCGTTAAAATTTTGTGTAAATTCAATTTCCTATGTCTAGTTACAGTTCCAAGCACTGGCACTATTACATCACATTACAAATAATATAAAAGAAGCATATACATTTCGATTATAAGCTGTGTATGGAACGTAATCTTGCTTTCCTGATAATATAGCTCCTTCCTAATTTTAAAAATGGATTTTTAATTTTGATTTTGGAATATATTTATTTTTAACATTGGCGATTCAAATAACGACATTGTAGCTTTTTTTTTTTTTTGTACAGAAAAATCTGGGGAAACAGTTCTGCCTATTTTGCAGTACCTAATTGTACTGTTATATGAACATTCTTAAAGTTTCCCACTGTACAACATTTTAAAAAACGGTACTGGAAAACATCGTAAAATCATAAAATAAAACATAAANTGTTATATGAACATTCTTAAAGTTTCCCACTGTACAACATTTTAAAAAACGGTACTGGAAAACATCGTAAAATCATTAAAAAAAACATAAAAAAAGGACAACATTAATTTCAGTTTAAATTTTTAACTCGAAACTTGGAATACTAAAATGATTAAATACGGTACAAATTATTTTTATTCGAGATATTATTTACAGAGTTTATATTATATCGTTTTTAATTAGTATACAATCGTGAGACATGCGCTTCGAAACAGTGTGACTTTGAAATATATTTTTTTTTAATCTTGCTATTGTAATTTTACAGAAATACACTATGCATTTGTGTCTGTTTACTATAATAAAAAAACGTCTCTCTATTGCTCTTTAGCATATACGTATTCTGATCTGTACTTCAAATACTCTTTAACTGTACTTGTAATGAACTGGAAAGAGAAATATAAGTGCTATAAAAAGACATCTTCAAATCTTTGAACATCGTGATGTATGGGCACCTGAGTTTTGTCTTTATTTTAATGTTATGCTGACAGCACATATAAGTCAATTTGAAATTATTTCGTGGTACATCATAATACAATGAATTACGATTATCTCGTTCTATGTACCTGCACTATTAGTTGCACTGTAAAACTTTTCTATATTTTTACAAAATAGAAGCTAATTACAAAGATTATTATTGGTAACTCTACAAGTAAATAAAGAACAAATTTTTCATGTTACTGTGGGGTGGGTAAAACAAACTGTGAATTTTAACAAGCAAGTACTATAGACTGGTTTATTATACACATATAAACAATTTTGAATGTTTCATAAAAGTGCGTCGTAAGGAAACGGTGTTTTTAATGTTGTTTTGTAAGAATATTATTTGGCTACTTCTATGTTTTCCAAAGAATTGTTTGTAAACGAACAAACTATTTATCAGTGTACGGTTATCAATCCTGCAAAAATTTTGGTTTCATTAAAAGTGAATGAACTAGAAAAAGAATATTGTTTCCTTGGAAAAGGCTTTTGTGAGAAAAATACGTATAAAATGCACATTATGATATTGTAAATAAGGACGAGTACGTTGTACATAAATAAACGTCGTTCAGACAAGAAAAAACTTTCTCAAACTTTAGTTTTGCAAGACGCATGCCTGGACACAATAATTCGAAGCGAGTGCAAGATAAAATCATCGAGGGAAACTTGACGATGTTTAACTGCCTTCACTTTACAAATGTCCTTGTGCATTTCATGGAAGAAAAAGCGTCTTTGTATAAATTATTTTATATGATTATGAAAATTCGAAAATAATGTACAGCAGAGAACATGTTTCAATACCCTTTATTATACACTGAAGAGCCAAAAAAACTGGTATACCTGCCTAATATCATGAG
>NQII01000116.1:1190645-1235803 GCA_002778355.1 Clitarchus hookeri
AACATATCTCGTCCTGCTCGCCATGCCTGACGAATTAGTACCCATCGATGCAGCAAGAGGTATTGACGGCAACACTTGCTAGCTCTCAAAGGACGAAACCTTAAAATTCTCCGTGTGGTTCTTCAATGTATTACCTTGCATGGACTGCATGTGGCCATTGTCGTTATGCCTCACCGGGCGAAAAGGACTATTTGTACAGGCGGTTCTCTTATGTCGCCTAGCATAGCAACTTTTGCTGCAGATATTTTCACAGTCGCAACACTATTTTGTATTTAATTTTCTAGCAGTGGGAGAAGGTACATTCACAGAGGTAAACTCTACAGTAGACTTCGTACAATCATTGGCTTGTGCCATCTTGAAAAAAAAACCGAAGTTATTTCCACAGTGGCAACATGTGTATCTACTTTTCCTAGCTATTGTTCTATATATACATACATATAATTACTAACACATTTCATCAGTGATATTTAAGCATTTTTATGCCTTCATTTAACCAGACATGTTACCTAGTTTCTTGGTGTAATTTTCCTGCAGTTATATCTTCAACAGTTTCTTCCAGATACGTTCTTCGCTTAGCTTGAACTCATGGTCGCACTTAAATCAGACAACTGACTACTGTCACACCGACTCCTCACAAGACTAACCCCTAAATTACCCCTTATGCTCCGCAATTGACACCTAAATGACCCCTCTTGCTATGCCAATAACCCCTCTTGCTCCAAAAATGACCCCTTCTGCTCTCGAAATGACTCCTAAATGAACCCTCCTGCTGCGTAAATGACCCCTCCTGCCCTGAAAATGACCCCTCCTGAACCTAAAATGACCTGTAAATGACCTCTCCTGCTTCACAAATGACCCATTCTGCTACACAGATGGCCCCTAAATGACCCATCCTGCTCGGTAAAGGACCCATAAATGACCCCTAATAACCTCTAAATGACCATAAATTACCCCTAAATTACCCCTGATTGTGAAGCATGTGGAACAATTGTAAACCGATTGTGGAGCGATTATGGAGCTATCATGGAGCGATTGTGAAGCTCGTTGCGGTGTTGATTGATGGAAAGATTGCGGAAGATTAATGGAAAGATTGTAAATAATTGATGTAAAAATTGCGAGATTGATGCAAATATTTATTGAAAGACTTACTCCTGCAGATTTACTCCTGCAGATTTACTCCTGCATATTATGTCTGTATGCCTGCATGCGATTGACCAGCTGCAATCACGTGGCAACTCGGTGATTGGCTGGTCGATGTCCGCGCAATGTCTTATTGGTGTAATATGTTTGGTTCAATGTCAACATGACATCATAGAGCTTGCATTCATGTATATTGTGTGCAGTTTTTGGGGCTCAGCTGAGAGGTTTAGTTTGACAACAGCTTATGTGAAAGGTGGATTGTCTCGGCTAGCTTCTATACTAGGTAAACCATGGCCAGTTACATTAAAGTGGAGTGGATATTACCCACCAATGGTTTCTCAAAATCGATTTCTTCTTCGATTGACATGCTTCCTGTTTTACCATTGCCATCGACTTCATCGATGGGGTGGCCAAATCACTAGCTGCATTTACTTTCACCAATGTAGTACCATCGTTTAAGATTTGTATGGTGCGATCGACTTATTCAGCTGTGACACCTACATCTCTATCGGCATCTACTGCCACCAGTATAGCACAATCATCTACAGATGGTACAGTACCATCGATGTCTTTGACTGTGGCGCCTACGAAATCTTCAATGAAGCCATCGAACGTTTTGGCTGTGGTACCTAGAATGGCATTGCCAGAGTTACCTGCTTCTGTAGTTTCAGTACCTACATCTCTAACAGGTCCATCAGAATCTTTGCCTGGACCACTTAGTCGATATCAGTACCTACATACCAGGTTTACTAGCAGTTCTCTTGTGACTTCGGTACATGTCCTCAAGCATGCATATACCTACATAACCCTGCCTGCATATCGTGTCGGTGTAATAAGTGACACAATATTTTCGCACAATGATAACATGAGTGTGAATAGCGAGAAGTATAAAAGATTGTGACCTACAACCATGATGCAAATATTGAGATGCATATACATAGATATAATAAAATCGTAATTTTGTTCGAGGGTATGTGCGACTGTAACTCTGGCAATTGCATTCTAGGTACCACAGCCAACAAGTTAGACGCAAATATTTAGGCCGCTGTTTACAAGTAGTGTTTTATCACGCATGGTCAAGATTTGCAATGTGATAGAGTCGCTTTTATCGTGAAATAACTTTGAAATAATGATGCAGCTACTACAGTTTGCATAGTCAACTTAAGCTTGTTCCAAATAAAAATATAAAATAGTGCATTTTAGCCATTCTGTACACATTGATTGTCAACATGAAGAAGTCAAAATGGCAGTCTCTCTTATGTTTGAAAGTCTGCGGTGCCATAGAACCTGCTTCGGCAAACTAATCACCACGATAAGGTTCTACACTTACACTGTTGCATCGAAACTATGTCCTTATTCGCTCATTGTGCGTAGACAGTGATGCGACTTTGTAGAGCAGATAAGGAAACCTCAGAGTTAATGTGCTGATATCACTAACAGAAATACTAACCTTTTCGAGTGGAACCGTCAAACCAGACTTCATTTTTGACCATATATTTAAATAATATAAAGCACTTACTATGGCGACACAAGACATAAAAATATTAAATGATCTCATTTTTAACCCCAAATAATTTTATCCCAAAATTCTCGTTTATTGATGACATGCTGCAATATAGGTAAAATCATTGTCGCTATGTTTTTTGTTAGTCACTACTCGAGTTATTCCTTTATTGTCTTCATTTGCCATTGCCAATACGACAGAAGAGCCTTTATTTGTGACTGCAGTGTTGTGTACTTGTTAAATATTGTATTGTATGGTCAGTTTATGTAATTGTGTGCACCTTATCATTTTCAATACATAACATTATCAATCACTCAAACAAAACAATCACTATCGCTACTGCACACGTTAATAAACTACTAATATATGAACATAGTTTTTCTTTGGGTGATGCTATTGGCCGTTGGTGACACCCCGAAACTCCGTAACTGGCTGCTGCTTGGGGGACTGAACCAATAAGGCACTCGTTTCATAGGCGGCATGCAATAGAAAAGGTCCGTTTCCAGAGCCTCGCTTGGCCAATCAGCGAACGGGTACGCCCACATCAAAGGAACCCCTTCGGAATTTTGTCTGTGCAGTGTACTTATCAAATTTTCAACGTTCGTATTATAAGTGTTGCCTACGTACCAGATCGGAACGCTGGCTTTGAAGCTTGTGTGCTGTTTTCTTTCACATGGTGTATCCGATGTTATCACACCAAAGTATTATTTCTGGTCAATTGCGTAAATAAAATGACTATTATTCATATCGTCAAACGTATTTCCCACAAAAGTTGTGGTAGTGACCCCTTTTTTCTCAGTGATAGCCTTTCATGACAGTAGCATGTGTCGACATTTATAATTGGTATGTATTTCTTGAAAAAAAAAATCATTTTGGCGGTTATATTTTTACAATGAATCTTTCTATTTTTGTGATGTGTTCGCACGCATGTGTCTGTGTGTGTGTCCTGGGTGAACATTAATTCAGTTGACAAACATTATTTGGTGACGTATTTTCAAACGCCTATGATCTCTCACTCCGTCTAACTGCAATTTGCGTCACGGATCTGCCTAATCAAAGCTATTTTCAGATTTATTTCAGGGTCCTCGGTTACATTCTAGTTCATCACTAGCGGCAGTGATATTTTGCAGAACATAGTAGGGTAGTTTAGCTTTCGTGCTTGGCTTGATTACGTTTCGGCAGGTGTTAAACTGTTTGCATGCGAATCACAGACGTCTGCCCAAGTTACCCATTTACAAATTTTTCAGTCAGGTGCGGAAACGGTTCTTCATGCAGCCAACAATCAATGGAGAAAGGTAGACTACAAAACAGCTATCGTGTGTGTGTAAAGTGTTTAAGTCTACAATATGCTAAGTTTTTCTTCGCGGAAACCAATTGGCTCTATTAATCACTCGAAGAGTGAAGTACAAGGGCAGATTGGTGTCGTGTAGACACCTACACAGAGCGAGTGTCGCTGGAGACTCCAGGCCAGACGAAGTGTGCGGANGGGCAGATTGGTGTCGTGTAGACACCTACACAGAGCGAGTGTCGCTGGAGACTCCAGGCCAGACGAAGTGTGCGGAAAGGAGAGCGTTAAGGGTGAGGAAGTATTTAATCAAAGCGGGTGGTGTCCCTCCAGACCCTCCAACCTCCTTGGAGGGTCACAAATCAGGCGGCTGTCAGCGCGGACATAACTCTACCGGCCGTAACAATGCCGCTCCATTGTCGACACCAAACGACGTAATTAGCGCCCGCAGCTCGCCACACCCTCCCTCACTCCCTCCCATCCTCCCCTCGAGGACCAATACGCCTTTTCTTTGGCTGGGGACTAAGGGGAAGAGCGACTTGCGAGGGTAGTAGCCCACGATAACAGGCTCCTGGGGGACCGGCACCTCAGCTCGCACGCTGCGCCTTAAAGAAGAAACTGCTGTTACTATGTCGCAAACTACACACGATGATACGTGAGTGAGTGAAGAGATTTGCGCGGCTCTTAGATCTTGAGAGCCGATGAGAGTGAAGTGAGGTGGGTATGAAGCAGCGCTGCAATGAAAGGGCGGGGGAAACGGGATATCCCCGAGAAAACCCGCTTACCAGCGGCATCGTCCGGCACGATTCCCACTTGCGAGAATCCGGAGCAAACCAGCCGGGGATTGAAACCAGTTTCGTCCTGGTGGGAGGCGAGCAGTCTAACCGCTCAGCCACCGCGCCCCCACAATGAAACTTACGATGAGTGTGTCTCAGGCCTGATCCCGCAGCAGCTGTAAAGCAGACAGATAAATTGCGCCCAGGGATTGTTTGGAGCGGCATTCCATGAGACTACGGATCTCACGCATGCAGTAATTTTGAAATTAACTGGTACACTCGCATACATCATAGCAACACAGTAGACAGGCATCACGACACTACAGACACTCCAGCAGCCAGCATACTGACTGAAGGGGAGCTTCACTACTCTGCAGAACACAAAAACACGTAAAGTCCTTAGAGATGGAAAAACAAAATTACAACTTAAATACGGCCCGTAGGTCCAAAAATCCCAACTACACACGGCACCCAGTCATCGGCCCAACTATTTGAGTATGTTTCGGGGTGCGTTTGTTTTACAAACACCAAGTGAGTTATGGAATCCGGTATCATGACACCAAAGCCATCCGATGGCGTTTGAGGGTTCGGTGGCGGCTTCACATGCAAGCGGAATGAGAGAAGATCCGAGCTTACTTTAGTCCATTCTGGGCTACTTCCAACTTTTATGAAATCCTGCTAAAGTTCTACTTCCAGGATATTCATCTGCTTCATGGAAACAAGGCTTTACCGAGTGTAAAGAGACAGCGCACCTCATTCGTGCGCACGGAGTGTAATAATATTTTGCAGGAGAACTATTTCTCACTAGGCATTGCCGTCACACCTATTTTATCTTTTTTTGATATAAGTAAAAGTTCAGTTTAATAAGGAATAAGGCATTTTATGTTTAGAAAAGTATAAAACGCATGCTATACATGACATATTTATGAAACAAAACAATCAAGTACGTCAAACGTGGCGTGATTTTTCAAAGTATTGAATCAAAAAGTGTGAAGAGACAGCGAATAGGCTATATTCGTCGTGCAGCTTACTGGCGCGAATATATCTTTAAAAACAGACCGACGCATGGGCTGTATGCAGTTAACTGTTATCTGAGCCTTTCTGAAATCAACCTTTAGAAATGTCACTCTCTCTACCTGCATGCATCTCAACGCGCACAGTGAATGGCATGCGCCCTGTAAAGTTGGTAACGACGGAGGAATGTAGTTCCATCTCTTAACGATGAATTGAAAGCGTCAGGTAAACTTCTGTGAATACTGAAATTATTTCTTTTGCTTTCAGTTTTTTTCTAATGCATATCAATGGTCCTAACAATTAGAAAATTTATAAAATAATTAACTTTCTGATACGGTATGTGNAAAGCAGAAACTGCTGTTACTATGTCGCAAACTACACACGATGAAACGTGAGCGAGTGAAGAGATTGGTGCGGTTCTTAGGTCTTGAGAGCCGATGAGAGTGAAGTGAGGTGGGTATGAAGCAGTGCCGCAATGAAAGGGTGCGGGAAACGGGATATCCCCGAGAAAACCCGCTTACCAACGGCATCGTCCAGCACGATTCCCACTTGCGAGAATCCGGAGCGAACCAGCCGGGGATTGAAACCGGTTTCGTCCTGGTGGGAGGCGAGCAGTCTAACCGCTCAGCCACCGCGCCCCCACAATGAAACTTACGATGAGAGTGTCTCAGGCCTGATCCCGCAGCAGCTGTAAAGCAGACAGATAAATTGCGCCCAGGGATTGTTTGGAACGGCATTCCATGAGACTACGGATCTCACGCATGCAGTAATTTTGAAATTAACTGGTACACTCGCATACATCATAGCAACACAGTAGACAGGCATCACGACACTACAGACACTCCAGCAGCCAGCATACTGGCTGAAGGGGAGCTTCACTACTCTGCAGAACACAAAAACACGTAAAGTCCTTAGAGATGGAAAAAAAAAAATTACAACTTAAATACGGCCCGTAGGTCCAAAAATCCCAACTACACACGGCACCCAGTCATCGGCCCAACGATTTGAGTATGTTTCGGGGTGCGTTTGTTTTACAAACACCAAGTGAGTTATGGAATCCGGTATCATGACACCAACGCCATCCGATGGCGTTTGAGGGTTCGGTGGTGGCTTCACATGCAAGCGGAATGAGAGAAGATCCGAGCTTACTTTAGTCCATTCTGGGCTACTTCCAACTTTTATGAAATTCTGCTAAAGTTCTACTTCCAGGATATTCCTCCGCTTCATGGAAACAAGGCTTTACCGAGTGTAAAGAGATCAGCGCACCTCATTCGTGCGCACCAAGTGTAATAATATTTTGCATGAGAACTATTTCTCACTAGGCATTGCCGACACACCTATTTTATCTTTGTTTAATATAAGTAAAAGTTCAGCTTAATAAGGAATAAGGCATTTTATGTTTAGAAAAGTATAAAACGCATGCTATACATGACATATTTATGAAACAAAACAATCAAGTACGTCATACGTGGCGTGATTTTTCAAAGTATTGAATCAAAAAGTGTGAAGAAACAGCGAATAGGCTATATTCGTCGTGCAGCCTACTGGCGCGAATATATCTTTAAAAACAGACCGACGCATGGGCTGTAGGCAGTTAACTGTTATCTGAGCCTTTCTGAAATCAACCTTTAGAAATGTCACTCTCTCCACCTGCATGCATCTCAACGCGCACAGTGAATGGCATGCGCCCTGTAAAGTTGGTAACGACGGAGGAATGTAGTTCCATCTCTTAACGATGAATTGAAAGTGTCAGGTAAACTTCTGTGAATACTGAAATTATTTCTTTTGCTTTCAGTTTTTTTTCTAATGCATATCAATGGTCCTAACAATTAGAAAATTTATAAAATAATTAACTTTCTGATACGGTATGTGNTTTTTTTCTAATGCATATCAATGGTCCTAACAATTAGAAAATTTATAAAATAATTAACTTTCTGATACGGTATGTGACTACGATGCGAGCATGACCTTCAGTAGGCACCGCGCGTGCGCAAAGCGCGAGTGGGGACCATCGGCGACTGGCCGCAATTTTTGGGCGACGCCGAAACTTTATGGCCAGTATGTATTATATCTCTTGACTTCGATGTGCTAGCCCGCTGATGTTGGTGCGAAACCATAATAACACAAACTATCTCGTCTAGATCTGTCGATTTAAGCCATAACCCGAGTATGAATTTCGTTACTTTCATTTCAGTCCAATATCCCAAAGAAAATGTAACCTTCTAATGTAGACGTATTCCTGTAAAATCCACAGCAGTATCCCCGACACAACCACATCCAGATTATTTATCACGTGACTTCATATGTGAACAAATACAGAAGGAACACCTTATAGAATGCGCACGCCAGCTGCGCAGTAATGAGTTACTCTGTTTCTCTATTGCTTTCTTGCCAAATGCGCTGTCAAATCAACGTGATATGGTTCGAGATAGAACACGGTTTATAAAAATATGTGCTTTGAAATGTCATTACACTTACTCTTATCGAGTTATAATACAACTATATTATTCTCAGTTAAGTTTCGTTATGTAATACAAACGTGGATCTGCTTTAAAAAAAAAAAACGTTAACAAACGTCACGGCAATATTCGACTACGTTATTTCGGACATACGCAGAAAACTGAAATAAGTCTACTTCGTCTATTAGTCTATGTTCTCACGCAGGGCCTTAAGGCGGTCGCCTAGTGAGAGGTATGTTTGTGAGAGTGAGGCAAAACTCTCTGAAGCGATAAGGGCGACGCCGACCGGCTTATGTAAAGGGGTATCACCTCTACGCGCAGGGCGCTCAACTACCGTGCAGTCCTTCCGTCAGCGACTCGCCTGAACGTAATGAAGCGGCGACAATATAGTTTTATTGGATACGGCTTTGTAGCAAATTTGAGTGCACGACTCTATCGTAGTTTCGCATGCATTTGGTTCATAAATTTTGAGATAAGTATAGCAGTCTAGAAAAACCANGTGCACGACTCTATCGTAGTTTCGCATGCATTTGGTTCATAAATTTTGAGATAAGTATAGCAGTCTAGAAAAACCATATTTAGTTATGTTGGAGAGTATAAAAATAATATATCCGATGTGCGTAATCTCTTGAAAGTGACATTCCGTCATCGTCTGGAACTTACTATCTTTTCGTAAGTAAATATGTCGGGGGTACGTTTAATAGTTTCGTAAAAAAAAACGCATTTCTCAAACACGCTGCAACGCATTTCAAGCGCCAGGTAGGTGACCGCCTTAAGGTGGCCGCCAGGTTGAAGTAATTTTGTACGTCTGAACGTGCGAGCGCTAGGGGTGATCGAGACATGCGCATCAACTCTCTCGTCGCCTCTACGCGCAAACCACTGCACTGGGGTGCAGTCTTGCCGTCGATAACGCGCCTCTATGAGACTTTCTGTGAAGACCCTACAATTGTATGACGTAATTATAAAAATAAAGGTTCGATGCAAGTCGCTATTACTTTTTTAATGTTTTGTACCAAAAAGTTCATAGCTAAAAATTACAGCGAAAACACCCGTTTGAGCCATTTTCATTGTCACGAAAACATGCTTTAAAGAGAAACGAAGGAACTAAAAAACGTATACAGACCAGTTACGTTTCTTAAATGCTATTCATAAGTAGACCTCACTTAGACACGTTAAGGCGGTTTTTTAATAGAACGTTTTCTGCTGGAGCTCTGCACACCGTTCCGCGACCTACCCAGCCGACCACCTTAAAATGAAAGCAGTACTTGCAACAGAAGATACGAAATCAAGCTTATAACTTGTGTCGCTAATTTTGTCACTTGACCTCACGTGTGAAAAGCAACAGTAAAGCCAGTTCATGGTAGACTGAGCACTCCTGATAGCCCTGCTTAAGATCTACTTGTACGCACAACGTGTATTTCTCCACCACATGTAAAATTAATATTGCCACGGGCCTCATCACTTTATTCGTGCGTCGGTCAAGTGAAACTGTGAAATATATAGAAAAGATAATATTATAAATATCTGAGAATTCTTGCACTTATACGAACTAAAAAAAAAAAAACTGCAAAACGAAAAAAAAAAACTATTCCAGTATTCACAAATGTTTTCCTAACACTTTTAATTCAACGTCAAGATTAAGCAGAATTAAGACATGCCGCCAATTTTGAAGCTTTACTTACACGTCGTTACTCATATAGCTATCACGTGTGGATAATGATAAATACACAAACAAGTATATAAACCTTTAAGACATGTCTTAATTATAAATTACGAATTCCAATACGTGTAAAACATTAAAAAAAAAAATTAAGTCACTTTTATTTGTTAACTATTTAAGCAGCGAAAATGACAAAAGCAAAACACAGGAGAGTTCTACAGAACAAGTAAGCAGCGAAAATGACAAAATCAAANGTGCACGACTCTATCGTAGTTTCGCATGCATTTGGTTCATAAATTTTGAGATAAGTATAGCAGTCTAGAAAAACCGTATTTAGTTATGTTGGAGAGTATAAAAATAATATATCCGATGTGCGTAATCTCTTGAAAGTGACATTCCGTCATCGTCTGGAACTTACTATCTTTTCGTAAGTAAATATGTCGGGGGTACGTTTAATAGTTTCGTAAAAAAAAAACGCATTTCTCAAACACGCTGCAACGCATTTCAAGCGCCAGGTAGGTGACCGCCTTAAGGTGGCCGCCAGGTTGAAGTAATTTTGTACGTCTGAACGTGAGAGCGCTAGGGGTGATCGAGACATGCGCATCAACTCTCTCGTCGCCTCTACGCGCAAACCACTGCACTGGGGTGCAGTCTTGCCGTCGATAACGCGCCTCTATGAGACTTTCTGTGAAGACCCTACAATTGTATGACGTAATTATAAAAATAAAGGTTCGATGCAAGTCGCTATTACTTTTTTAATGTTTTGTACCGAAAAGTTCATACCTAAAAATGACCGCGAAAACACCCGTTTGAGCCATTTTCACTATCACGAAAACATGCTTTAAAGAGAAACGAAGGAACTAAAAAACGTATACAGACCCGTAACGTTTCTTAAATGCTATTCATAAGCACACCCCACTCAGACACGTTAAGGCGGTTTTTTAAGAGAACGTTTTCTGCTGGAGCTCTGCACACCGTTCGGTGACCTACCCAGACGGGCCACCTTAAAATGAAAGCAGTGACTGACTTGCAACAGAAGATACGAAATCAAGCTTAGAACTTGTTTCGCTAATTTTGTCACTTGACCTCACGTGTGAAAAGCAACAGTAAAGCCAGTTCATGGTAGACTGAGCACTCCTGATAGCCCTGCTTAAGATCTACTTGTACGCACAACGTGTATTTCTCCACCACATGTAAAATTAATATTGCCACGGGCCTCATCACTTTATTCGTGCGTCGGTCAAGTGAAACTGTGAAATATATAGAAAAGATAATATTATAAATATCTGAGAATTCTTGCACTTATACGAACTAAAAAAAAAACTGCAAAACGAAAAAAAAAAAAACTATTCCAGTATTCACAAATGTTTTCCTAACACTTTTAATTCAACGTCAAGATTAAGCTGAATTAAGACATGCCGCCAATTTTGAAGCTTAACTTACACGTCGTTACTCATATAGCTATCACGTGTGGATAATGATAAATACACAAACAAGTATATAAACCTTTAAGACATGTCTTAATTATAAATTACGAATTCCAATACGTGTAAAACATAAAAAAAAAAATTAAGTCACTTTTATTTGTTAACTATTAAAGCAGCGAAAATGACAAAAGCAAAACACAGGAGAGTTCTACAGAACAAGTAAGCAGCGAAAATGACAAAAGCAAAACACAGGAGAGTTCTACAGAACAAGTAAGCAGCGAAAATGACAAAATCAAAACACAGGAGAGTTCTACAGAATAAGTAAGCCGGAAGCTCCGTCTATAACCTAGAGCCATTCCTTTTCTCTCTTTCAGTTTGCTATACTTCAGAAGGCCTTGCTTGGTTTCTGTCCTGCACACCACATGAAGACGTCAACCAAGTGACTGAAATTATTTCAATGATAAGTATGTTACCACTAACCCCACTGTTACTCGAACTTAAAATAAAAAAAATAAAAAAAATAAAAATCTTAATCATTCAATAAAAAAAAGTATATGCCAACTACAGTGTTATCGAAGCTGTGTTGGCTCAAAAAATGGTTCACGGTTTTCCAGCATGTCTAGGCATTTTATAAATTACTGACTTAAAAAAGATCATTGCTTTTAGTGGCCCCTTGCCTGTTGGTAGGTAAAAAAGAATTGTTATAAGTGAAAGGACATTAGTATTATTATTGTTGTTATTTTTCACGTGGAACAAAGCAGACGATGCACGTGAACCGTGAGCTGATGACGCACACTATTATGCCCTGTAAGAGATAGTTGATTGCACCAGGGGGAAGGGTATGGGAGGGGATGGGGACTGATGGGAACCCCCGAGCCGTGNTGTCCATCGATTATGCAGCCAGCCGGCGAGCCTCTGATCCAGATAAATCATGCATGGCCCGCGCGGGGGCGGGGCCATCTGCTGGCAGCACTGGGCGTGGCTCAACACAGCAGGTTGGCCGCCCTGCACCACGCAGCGCCACGCCACAGACTAAAGACGAGGTGGACTGGTTTTCGTCTTCCGCGCAGGTCCCAAACACTGAGTCATCCATCACCAATACCACTGTCAAATTCACACGGCCAGCAGTGATTAACATGTTCGTTTATGTTTGGTTTTTTTTCCCACAGATGCACCCTTTTGTTTTAACAAAATGTTCTGAATAACTTAGGTGTATTTTAATTGCATTAATACTTAGCCAGAGTAAGTGTAAAAAGTGTTTCGAAACACTTACTTGCATAAACAGTGTTCTGACCTCAAGCGCTATACATGTTTGTTTCGATAATGCTATTGGTAGTAAGGCAGGCCAATGTTTGAACACGGCGATGGGGTTACTGCGCAGCTACGATGCGCACTCTGCCACTTTATTCACTCTACGCATCACACAGTACTCCGTTTATTTCTTTCCTAGTTATATTGCTAGTGAATCTCTCCTTATTATTCTTGGAATATTGGAAAGTCCGTTGCGTCTCTCTTTTTATGGAGTGAGGCAGCACCTCAGGCATCATGCACCCCGATAGCAAAATTTGGTTCGGTCACCGTTGGCATATTACGTTGGCCCAACGTCGAAATGTCACGCGAGCCTACTTTGGCCCAAAATTACTTTTATGTTGGTGGCCAAATGAAATAAAACATTTGCCCAACACAATGTTATTGGATGTGAGCACGATTATAAGAGTAATGCGTTTTCTTTCTTTCAGAAAGGCATTCACACAATCATTTACCAGCCAAATATTTACTAACATGTTTCGACATTGGTAATGTGCTGGGAATATGTGTTATTGCATATGTAATGCCAACCAATGAACAACATTATGCCAATGTTAGTTACCTATGTCTTAAATAAAGTTAACCTACTACCTAAAAATTAAAATAAATTGGTTCACCCTGTTAGTATTCATCACTATTCACTTCATACTATTATCTGGAAATATCCTTGATAGGAACTCCCTCCGCGCGACCCCCGTATCAATCGACGCTTGGACATGTCGGGGAGCCTCGAGAACACTCTACATACAATGACATCACATTATATCATCCAGTTCGAATCACAATCAAGTACCACTATGACATAAGGAAAAGTCAATCATAATAACATAACCAAGGACGCTTCTTAGCAAAGAAACAAAAACACCTAACTTCTCTCAGCAAGCAACCCGCACAGCGGCTACGTTTAGCAAGTGGAAGTAACAGCAGGCGAAACACCAGGTCATCGCGTCTCTCCATTCTTCAGCATGGGAAAATGCAATTAATCAGCTCCCTGCTTGCCCAGTCGCAGGTTGGAACATAAGAAACACGTAGATCACACTCGCATATTACAGAAATAATATTACGCCAACGCCTGGGATACTGAAATATTGGAAACACAAAGAAGTGTAAACAATACTGACGAAGCACTCTCCATCACAAACTGACAGGAATAAAACTGTCTTTCATTGATAGCTACTTAAGCCTCAAGCACTCTAGTTCCTGCCTTCTCTTCGGGATATTCAATAAATCTAATGTTTCGTCAAATGAGTATATCTGCATACACAACTTCTGTGCACCTGTTTTGTAAAGTCTCAGAAAACATGGCTACTACAAAATGAATTGTCTGGATAAAGGGAGNACAACTTCTGTGCACCTGTTTTGTAAAGTCTCAGAAAACATGGCTACTACAAAATGAATTGTCTGGATAAAGGGAGCTTCAACAACCCATTGTGCATATTCCTATCTGTTGAACTTCTCCTAGCATAATATTTTGCTTGTCAAAAATGGCATACCAAAGCACTATAACCATGCCATATAGCTGAAACGGTCCTAAATGAGTTGATTGTTTTTTTGCTCTTTCAGTCACTAACAGTGACGGAGCTGAGCTCTGGCTGCTTACAGCAGTACCTAACGACCCTGCGTGCTCCAGCACCACTACACCACTGGTCAAGCCACAAGGAGATAAAAGTACACAGNACAACTTCTGTGCACCTGTTTTGTAAAGTCTCAGAAAACATGGCTACTACAAAATGAATTGTCTGGATAAAGGGATCTTCAACAACCCATTGTGCATATTCCTATCTGTTGAACTTCTCCTAGCATAATATTTTGCTTGTCAAAAATGGCATACCAAAGCACTATAACCATGCCATATAGCTGAAACGGTCCTAAATGAGTTGATTGTTTTTTTTGCTCTTTCAGTCACTAACAGTGACGGAGCTGAGCTCTGGCTGCTTAGAGCAGTACCTAACGACCCTGCGTGCTCCAGCACCACTACACCACTGGTCAAGCCACAAGGAGATAAAAGTACACAGNAGCAGTACCTAACGACCCTGCGTGCTCCAGCACCACTACACCACTGGTCAAGCCACAAGGAGATAAAAGTACACAGACAAAATAACGCGACGGCCCCTGTGTTGTCGGAGTACCCACTCTCTGATAAGCTGCACGATGCTCTGGAAATGGGCCTTGTTTCTGATTGGCTGCTGCAAGCTGCGATGGTTATCTATTGGCTGGTCTGATTGCTGTTTGTTTGTTGTCGACTCAAGAGTCCTCTAGAGCATGTCTTATAAACTGTGATTGAATAACAAACGCGACTAAGATGTACACGTTTTTGGATACTAGCATGTCATACAATTGATTCCCGGTTTTTCCTGTCCATCGTTATAACCTTTAATACGATAGTTCCTACAACATCATTATTTTTGTACATCCCATTATGATTTTTCTTTCGGTAACGTGTATCAAAAATCTTACTGGCGCAGCGAAAAAGAGAAACACACAGATTAAAGCTAACATATATGAAAAATGCAGACGTTTGCACAATACTTTGCAAGCGCGCTATAAGTAAGTTTTTCGAGACATCATAGTCTCTGATAATCTTTACGGGGAGAAAAAACATACCGCTAACGATATTGAAGTCACGATTAGCAGCAACTAGATTAAAATAATTCATAGCTACACAATATTTAATGAGACAATTTAAATCCCGAAACGCAGAATAGAAAGACTGCAGAGTATTTCACGGAATGNAGCTACACAATATTTAATGAGACAATTTAAATCCCGAAACGCAGAATAGAAAGACTGCAGAGTATTTCACGGAATGAGGGAGGTAGGACTTAGCGTCTCATCGACAGCGAGGTGAACAGAGACGGAGCAAGCTAGTCAGAGAAGCAGGAACGGATGAGATGGCGACGGCCTGTAATTAGGAAATATCTCAGCATACGCCTGGANAGCTACACAATATTTAATGAGACAATTTAAATCCCGAAACGCAGAATAGAAAGACTGCAGAGTATTTCACGGAATCAGGGAGGTAGGACTTAGCGTCTCATCGACAGCGAGGTGAACAGAGACGGAACAAGCTAGTCAGAGAAGCAGGAACGGATGAGATGGCGACGGCCTGTAATTAGGAAATATCTCAGCATACGCCTGGANCAAGCTAGTCAGAGAAGCAGGAACGGATGAGATGGCGACGGCCTGTAATTAGGAAATATCTCAGCATACGCCTGGAGTGATTTGTGATTTCGGGAAACCATGGAAGACCGAAATCAGGATGGCTAGATCGGCAGTTTAACCCAGGTCCTTCCGATTGCGAGTCCAGTTGTTGATCAATGCGCCACCTCTCCTCTCTCGGTGACCCAGAACAAGAGTATTGCAAATAAGTGTTGAAACATTGCCCGTAATTTTTATTTGAAGATAAATTTAGCTCCTAAGATCAATGACCTGTAATCTTTGACTCCTCAGTTCTCTGTATACTCGAACTTCAGCTATCTTTTTACTTGCTGATGCCTCAATGAATAGGCAGTTTTATCACATTATAAGTACCGCAGTATTACATCCTTGTTTTCTTGTAGATTTGTAACTGACTTGGCATACATGTTTTTGAAGTCTATCTTGTCCTCAAATTAACCAGAAAGATATTCCTGTCCCTACTTACGTAGCAATGTTCTACAATGAGCTAGTCATTTCAGTTGATGAATTCTTTACAAGATCCTTGCGGAAGATAGAAATTTTCCGCTGGCGCTGCAATTTCCCCTCCTGCCATTCGCCTGCAGCTCCACGGACCAGACCAAAACGACGACGCAATCAGAGAAGGGAAAAGGCGTGACATATCTGCGCTCGTTTAGGGGAAGAAAGCAGGGGGTGTCACCCCTCGCCATTTTAATCAGAATTTCCCCAGACGCATCGGCAGGGGCGTGACTGCTGATTGGCCGGCGCTCGCGTGCGTTGCTATCTAGCGATCCCGGGACGAACCTCCTCCCAGACATACCGAGGCGGGCGGTGTTAATTAAATCTGGAACGGGACGGCTTGGAGCAGTGGTTGGTAAAGGGGGAGAGGCGAAAGAGGTCAGGGAGGGCAAAGTTTAGGCCGTCGCTAAAACCCTCCCTCCACAAGCAGCCTTGCTCGGTCTCCACTAGCCTAATCTAATTGATTGGGGCAGCGGCGAGGTTGCAATCCTAGCTCTACCCCCGGCCGGGTGGACAAAGGAGTCGCCGCTGCGGGGAGGAGGGAGGAAGAAGCTTGGAGATTAAGTAGCCATGGCTTTGTGGGGCCGGATAAGATGCAGGCGGGCATTGTGGTGGCGCTATCTGGCCGACAGATCGCCGGGCCCAGCTCCCCGCAGACGGATCGCTGTGGTCCCGTGGGAGCCCCACCCACCACTCTAGCCTCGTCCATGGAGGAAGTACCAAACTAACAGCATCTCTGGCGTGGCATGCTCCTCATTAACCTTGCTCTTTNTCCATGGAGGAAGTACCAAACTAACAGCATCTCTGGCGTGGCATGCTCCTCATTAACCTTGCTCTTTTCAAACGAATAAGGACTAGAAAATTTCACGAATTCATTTTACATGGTAGACTTCAAATTCATGTAGTTTTCACTGTTTGAAATCGGACGACCGTTTATAGACACGCCCAGGTGAACTCGGAGCCAATAACAGAACTGTAAGAAAACAATCACGGATACCTGTGCCACGTGGTCTGAGGTAAAACTGGTCGTACACTGGGACGGCAGCTAATGAACACAGAGGTGAGGCTCAAAAATACATAATACAGTGGAGTTTAGCCTGAACGTCATTTAAAACGCGGGGTTTTTTCTGTCCCTACAAATTACCCATTAAACTTAACATTCCTGCTCCTTTTTCTGTATGTTACAACGTTAAGGACGTTCAATAGGCTAACATTTATTTCCACATTTTTTGCATATTATATTCTATTTCGTTGTGATATGAAATAATAGTATGAGAAAATTATGACAATAGAGGAAATTACTTTTATATTTTAAATGGTTATTTTTAAATTTGACGAAATAAACTCATTAGGCTGAAGCTCAAAGTAATTATTCGTGTTGTTAGAATATCATTAAGCATAGTTATTTTGAAATGTGATACACGGTTTTCCAGTATTTCAATTTTAACTGACGAAATAAAATTTTAATTCTAAGAGCCATATGCAGAGATGCTTCTTTTCTTGTTCTTCAAGGCTTCCTTCTAGAGGTAAGGTAGCACTCTGTTTCTTAAAGTACTTGCATATACGCGAAAAGGCTTGTCTCTTCCTTTTAGCGAGAAAGGCCAATCGTGTACCGTAGACACTCGAACCTTAGTGACGTCACGGAAACGTCATAGTTAACAGCCAATAGGAAGAAGTGCAATATTGTGTGTACCATAATGTTCTTATAGAGTCTATGGTAATATATTGTTTTGATCTGAAAATGACATTAGCTGGAAAGTTTAAGAGTTTTTCAAAGAATAAATGAAGCATTTTATATGGGCTCGTTCGTACTTGGGCAATTGTTATTGAAAATAAGAAGACTGATTACAGTAACCTGACTGCCAACAATGGGGCATGGGTCCAAATAGAATGCCAGTTCAATTCAGATCCTGACGTTACCAAGGTATGGAAGTATATTGTATTTTAGTTCATTAGTTTGATACGCAGAATCATCTGTAATATAAATGTAAACAATTACAGACAATGGTAAACAGTGCATTGCTTGTACTTACGTGTGTTGAGCAACGTTTCATGTTCTGTTACCATAATTGTAAGATCCTAAATATTTATACGGGAGAATAGTAGCTGTTTGCATGTTCATACGACACAGAAAGGTTAGATCAGTCATTTAAAGCGAATGGTTTGCAAAAACATCAGAAAGTATATGCAAACTGTAGCCACATATTACAACCGAAATACATGCGAATGTCAAACACAACCTCGGCGTATTTGCATAAGCAACCTAGAGATAATGGGCTAATATATATTATTGAAATGCTGACATGTTAATTATGAATTAAATGAAAGTAATTTGACAGGATCTATCGAGTTGTGTGTATATAATCAAGCACACTTGAAAGAAGTCCGTTTGCATCATGAATGAAATATTTAATGCATGTCAGATGTTATAAAGTATACTGTACATTATTGTTATGATTGTTAGTGTACTATCCAATTGAGCACATACTTGCAATATGTTTGCTAAAGGCGGGATACAACTTATTTAGCAAAGAAAATAGTACACTCAGAGAAACTAGAATGCGTGTGTTATAAAACTAGCTACACACGTGATTTAGCGAGTTACGCATTAAGTTTCACTTTTTGATTATTGAAACATAGTTATGTATTGTTTGTGTGTTGTCGGCCCTCCCTGTGGTGTAACTGCCCTCCAAATTGTTGTATGTATTAACTGTTTTCAAGTAATGTAATATTTGTTATAGTTTGCAGCGTACCACTGCCCAGCTGAAGAAATGCTGGGACAGTGAGAAAATCGAGTGGTAGAAAACCCTTGCTCTTGCCACAAGACAGCGAATGGCCACTGGGGGAGGATCTTTTTTAAAAGATCCTGTCACAGATCCAGAGCTGGAAATATATTTGGGGAGTGTGCTGCATTGCGTGGATGATGCGGTAGACTGTGACGTAATAGTTTGTACGGAAGGTGGCGCTTGTGTTGAAACTGTTATGCCACAGTCTAGCGAGGAAGGCTACATCTCTAATGCCTATTGTGATGAATCTACTTCTTGCAAATCGCTGGTAGCGAGTGCACCAGAAGAGGTCTCTCGGAGCGTTATTCCACCAACACCTGTATCTGGTCCGCATGCTAGGCAAAGCTCTAGACGTACACCGACCATAGACATGGAGTTGGAACGTAGGGTTTCAAATCTTGAGCGTTCAGACAGGCGTGCACGTAATTTCCTAACGTCCTGAAGAACAGCGTCTTGCCAATGAACAAGCAGAGGCAGCTCGGGCAGTGCGATGCGAATTGCGAGCAGAAGAGCGCAGGGAAGAGCTTCAGCACAGCAGATGCGACATGCTGAGGAATTGCACGAGCTGCGCAAGAAGCACCTCACAGAAGCAAATAATGCTGTATTGTAAAAACAACTTGTGAAGTTGTTCTTATGATTCAACATTGTGTGCATATCTGTGACATGGTAATATGCCTCCTGGGGAACTCGCCATGTAAAATAAAGTGTAGCGCATTGCGTGCTGTACCTGCAGTTGTTTACCACCAGTGGTAGATCTCTAAGGTGATGTGTAAACTGGCACAGAATGGATAACTATAATCAGGCAAGTGCTTTCGTGTTTCTTTTTGAGCTATCAAATTTGCATGACAGCAAATTAACAAGAAGTTTGAATTATGTACATAAGTATATAATTATTTTACTTTTTAATTCTGTAGATACCATATGATCAATCACAGCTCAGAGAACATGGAACCGGTCAATGCAGTACACCATACACATAGTTAACCATAAATCAAACAATACACAAAAAAACAATAGTTTTCAGCAAAATAATCCAATAAATAAAATGAAAATTACAAAAACAAGTGTGTGTAACCAATAGTAACCCTCATACAATTCAACATAAATTCTTTTTAAAGCAAAAATACACATGCATAGTTTAGTATTTAGTATTAAGTACATTTACACACACATTCACTAAATATTTTTACCTTTCCGTTAACTTAACATATTTGTGTAATCTATGTAGAATAAAGCCTAGATGAATACACACACTCATTAAATACACTCCAATAAAATTACATATGTATATACCCTGCTGCAGTTATGATTCCTAATTTTCTTTTTACACCAACAGTTCATGAATGTTATATTTCAATAGATTTGTCAAGGCTCTCATATAATTTATGTAGGTAATTGATGATGGTACATTATTGAAAAGAAGAGTACATATATGGACTGCTCTTTGCAAACTGTGTTGTGTTATGTTATTTTATTTGAGTAGAATGATACAGCCAATTTTGGCGCAAGGGCGTGGGGGCGGAGAGCGTCGAAACTGTTCATGATTTGTCATTCCGGTCGGCCGGCAACGATTTTCTTTCAAAATTTCCGTTTTTTCCTCAAAATCGACTACATTTCCCTTAAGTTTTCCCATTTCTCCCTCAAAAAAGCACCGACAATCCCAGTTGCAAAAAGCGAGCCGCAGAAAGGCACTTATCGGTCCATCAGAAGGATTTGGGAGGCTCACTTCTCAAGGACAGAGCAGTGGCGGCCATATTGGTTTTATAGGCATAGGTATATCAAATCGATATACAGGTCCAGCATCCGGAGTCAGACCTAACCATTAGTCATCTTGGTTCTGTCAGCCATCTTGTCCGCAATGTTAGATGTTGGTGACCTTGACCTTGGACCTTGATCCCGGTGACATTTGACCTTGAAACAAAAAAAATTCAAAAAAATCAAAAATGCAAAAAAAATTTATAAATAATTTAAAATTATTAGAAAACATATTAGAGTCACAAATTATTACACAAAAATTAAAAAAAAATATTAAAAATATTATTAAAAAATATATAAAAATCCCAAAACAAATTTAAAAAATTTCAAAAAAATTAAAAAAAAAACTTTTAACACTTATCTAAAGAACCAAAACTGAAAAATAAAGACCTATAACTCAAGATTCCAGACAAAAGACTCAAGATCCTTGACCCAAGAGAGACTACCAGAAATTAGAAAATTAAAATAATTAAAATTTCGAATGTTTGGACATAACGAGGCCCGGAGCCGAAGCCGGCATCATGCTCTGTCATTCCGGTCTTTCGACTGCCATGTTATGACATGACCTAACCACCATTTTCAATCCAAGTGACCTTGAAGTTGACCTTTGAACTTAACCCCGTGACATTGAATGACTTAAACCAAAAATTTCTACACAATACCCAAGAATTTTCTAAAAATTAAAAAAAATTATAAAAAGTTATTTAAAAATTATTATTAATAATATTTAAAAAATGTATTAACAACTTACATTTCCGGAGGTTTCCACAGCACCACGTCCAACAGACGACTGACCCTCCTCCAAACAATCACATTATCATAACCTTTCTCTTTCCTACCAATGTTTCTCATTGGTTAATTAGTCGGTAGGCCTACACCCCCCTCACACACACTCATTCTGTCGAATACAATTCATCAGCCATATTGGTTTTTTAGTTTGTCATCTGTTTACTTTTATATCACCTAGGTAGCAGTAGTGTATTATTTTTTGATTTCGTCACTAGGCGAACTATGGACTTAGCCACCAGGTGGCAGCCATATTTGTTTACATTTATTTAAAGGATAGGTGGTGCTGTCCGCGCCTGACATATTGGATTATATTTCCATCGCCTGGGTGGTGCTAATTTCTCGATTTAGCCACCAGACGAGCTGACGAAACCAATATTCTCTCATGCTGTGTCATGCCATGTTCACCATCATTGATTTCGTTTTTTTTTTCCTAATTACCTTCCTTTCATTCTCTGTCATTCCTTCTTAATTTTTTCACCCCGGATAAGTCAACTGTGCTCTACCTACCGTCCTACATTGTATTCATGCTCTGCCATTCCACCTTGATTTAGTAGCCTGCTGATTACTCGGTCCCCTCGAACACCATCCTGGGTGACATCACTTCCGCAATTTTTGATTATGTCATATGGTCTTAACCTTTAACCATATAAATCCATTTAGTTCCTGATTTGTATTTACTAGAAAAATAACTGTGGTGCATTAAAACAATGCCGGTCATGTAGAAATTTATGTAGCACCTCTCTTCGCCATATTTCGTACTAAAGCCGGTCTGGCCAGTCCTGACTCGACCTTCATCCTCCCCTCCCTCCAAGTCACAAGGTCAAAATTCTACCACTTCAATAGCATGTTTCCATGTCTGTTGCATCCAACCTGCTTAAAATGTATTATGATAGCAATCTATTATTAAATTCTGTATAGTTAACTTCAAAATTATACCTTTAGTGCCATTATGTTGATTATGCTCAGCCAGTGATGGGCCTACACAAGAAATATTTAAGTACCAACTTTCAAATCATTATATTTTGACACATAATTTAATTAATTTGTTTTATCGTGCCCAACTAGAGTATTATAATGTAGTATCAGATATAAAAACCAAGCTATCATATTCTCTATACCAGAAAAGTAGGCATGCTAGGGCAAGGTTCAACAACACCAGCGATAAATAAAACATTTTTTCATTGAAATCATACATATATTTATATACTACAGATAACAACAATAATAAACAGAATCTCTATAGTTTCCATGCATTCATGTAATGTATTTACAGCAGCTTGCTCACTTTTCACATAGTGAATATAATCTGCTTATACGCAGCAAAATACAGTCTACGCTAGCAAGCGTCCAACTAGAAACATTGGCCATATATTCTTCTTCTTCGCGACAAAGTTTTTCTTTCGACGCCTCTAGAAGCCCTGGAAAGCTATCAACACTGTACAATTCTACGTTCGCAGTCTTGGATGCTCGTCGACTAATGGCTTCACTTAAAGGTTGTGGCTTTTCGTAGGTACACTCCAGCCAAACATTANTATACGCAGCAAAATACAGTCTACGCTAGCAAGCGTCCAACTAGAAACATTGGCCATATATTCTTCTTCTTCGCGAAAAAGTTTTTCTTTCGACGCCTCTAGAAGCCCTGGAAAGCTATCAACACTGTACAATTCTACGTTCGCAGTCTTGGATGCTCGTCGACTAATGGCTTCACTTAAAGGTTGTGGCTTTTCGTAGGTACACTCCAGCCAAACATTATAGGTTATGGGACCTTCTTCAACTTCTTCTGTAAATTGATTGATTTTCCTTTGCTTAATGTGTTCAAGGTATGTATATATGTTTTTTTTCTACCAACAAAGTTATTCCCAATCACATAATATTCTAAAGTACCCTTGAATGCTGATTGTTTAAGGTAAAATCCATTCGATGTGGTTTCGCCAACAGCTTGTACAGATCGTTTCTTAGCTGCAGAAACTCTACTTTTGTTGTTCATCTTGTGCCTCTTTAGGTTAAAACCGCCTTTGAACAGATGTTTGCACTTGTCACATCGTTGCATAGCACAGGAAATACTCTTCACACAAGTAATTTTTCCATGCTTTCTCATACTTTTCATTTTTTCATGCTTATTTTGGCTGTAGACCAATATATTTTCACAGTAACAGCAACGAAGCGTTGACGAAGTCATCGATGGCGGCACTGCGGTAGGTGATCCTTCCGAAGAAGTCGATGGTGCAGCCGACGCCATGCCTGAAGAAGTCGATGGTGCTGTCGGCACCATGCCTGAAGAAGTAGATTGTGCTGTCGGCACCATGCCTGAAGAAGTCGAAGGTGCTGTCGGCACCATGCCTGAAAAAGTCGAAGGTGCTGTCAGCGTCATGCCTGAACAAGTCGATGGCGACACTGCTGTACGTGGCCGATCCGAGAGAAGTTGATGGAGACACTGCAGGAGTGACCCATCTAAAGAAGTCGCTGGCACTGTCAGCATCATGATCGAAGAAGCCGATGGAAGTACTGCTGTAGGTTTTGTTGCTGGACCCGCAACCTTTGTCACCATAATATTTTATAAGTGCTTTCACAAGCTGAGACGACGTATCTTTTACATAAGCTGCTGTCAAACTAAACCTCACAACTGACCCCCATCTGGTTATAATATACCCATATGTAAGTCATGTGACATCATGTTGACATTAAACCAATCATATCATGCCAATAACACATTGTGCGGCCAATCACGTGCAGGCACTGGGACACCGCATGTGGGAGTCAGTCTGCAGGAGTCAGTCTCTGACTCCTACGGAAGGTGTCAGTCAGCAGGAGTCAATCTTTCCATGAATCCTTAGCAATCCTCACCAATAAGCACCGCATGCACTGCAATCAGCACTGCATGCACAGCAATCAAACCAAAACCACATGCACTGCAATCAGCACCACATGCACCACAATCAGCACCACATGCACCATAATCAGCACTGCGTGCACCGCAATCAGCACTGCATGCACTCCAATCAACACCATATGCACCGTATGCACCACAATCAGCACCACACGCAACACAATCTACTCTGCACGCACCGCAATCCGCTCCACATTCGCTTCACTAGATCCACGATCGCCCCACATGCTCCACATGCTATGCAAACAGCTACACACGCCCTGATCCGTTGCAGAGAATTCGTAGCTGTTTGCAGAGCATGTTGGGCATGTGGAGCGATTGTGGAGCATGTGGAGCGATTGTGGAGCATTTGGAGCGATTTTGGAGCATGTGGAGCGATTATGGAGCATGTGNGCATGTGGAGCGATTTTGGAGCATGTGGAGCGATTATGGAGCATGTGGAGTGATTGTGGAGCATGTGGAGCTATTGTGGAGCAGATTGCGGTGTATGCGGGGATGACTGCGATGCTTGCGGTGCTGAGTGTGGGTCATGCTGTGTGTGCAGTGCTGATTGTGGTGTGTATGGTGCTGATTGTGGTGCTGATTGTGGTGTGTGTGGTGCTGATTGTGGTGTGTGTGGTGTTGATTGTGGTATATGTGGTGCTGATTGTGGTGCATGTGGTGCTGATTGCAGTGCATGCGGTGCTTATTGGTGAGGATTGCAAATAATTCATGACTGACTCCTGCAGACTGACTCCGGCATGTGATGTCTCAGTGGCTGCACATGATTGGCTGGTCAATGTCCGCACAATGTGCTATTGGTGTAATATGACTGGTTTAATGTCAACATCATGTCATATGACTTACACATGGGTATATTATAACCAGTTGGGGATCAGTTGTGAGGCTTAGTTTGACAGCAGCTGATGTAAAAGATACATCGTCTCAACTTGTGAAAGCACATATAAAATATTATGATGACAAAGGTTGCGGGCCCATCAACAAAACCTACAGCACTACTGCCATAGACTTCTTCGAGCATGATGCTGACAGCGCCAGCGACTTCTTTAGATGGGTCACTCCAGTAGTGTCTCCATCGACTTCTTCGGATGGGTCACCTACAGCAGTGTCGCCATCGACTTGTTCAGGCATGACGCCGACAGCACCTTCGACTTGTTCAGGCATGGTGCCGACAGCACCTTCGACTTCTTCAGGCATGGTGCCGACAGCACAATCTACTTCTTCAGGCATGGTGCCGACAGCACAATCGACTTCTTCGGGCATGGCTCCGACAACACCATCGACTTCTTCAGGCATGGTGCCGACAGTACCATCGACTTCTTCAGGCATGGTGCCGACAGCACAATCGACTTCTTCAGGCATGGTGCCGACAGTATCATCGACTTCTTCAGGCATGGATTTAAATATTTTTTAATAATTTTGATTTTTTTTTGTTTTTTGTTTTTTTTTTTTTGGAACTTTTTGTATTTTTAACATATTTTTTAATTTGTAAATACATTTTTTGGATTTTTTAAAAATATTTTTGGTTTAAGGTCAAAGGTCACCGACATCTAACATGGCGGACAAGATGGCTGACAGAACCAAGATGGCTGATGGTCAGGTCTGACTCCGGATCCTGGACCCTGTGTATCGATTTGGCATACCATATGCCTATAAAACAAATATGGCCACCTCTGGGGTGGCCTCGATAAGCGAGTCTCCCAAATCCTTCGAAAAGTACCTTTCTGCGGCTAGTTTTTGCAACTGGGGGTATAGGTGCATTTTGAGGGAAAAATGGGAAATGTTGAAGGGGAAAAAAGGAACGTTTTAATGAAAAAGGAATTTTTAGGGAAAATGGCAGCCGGCCGACCGGAATGACAGAGCATGAACAGCTTCGACTCTCCGAGCCCCCACACCTTTGCGCCAAAATTGACTATATCATTCTACTTATTTGAATTTATAGTGTAATTTTTATGCATTTCTAGCATATGTTTTTCTAAACTTTCATGTTACGATTCAAAACTTACCAAATATTCACTATTTTGCATGTAACATTGCCAATATTGTTATAATAAAATTAACAGTGTCAAGCTGGTGTGACATACCATAAAATGTTAGAGTAGAAATTATTTATTTCAGTTATTTCTCATTCGTCCATCTATGAAGTACAATGCGACACATTGTTATAAGAAAATAAACAAAAACTTAAAGCATATTGAATGAGTACAAAATAAACATATTTCAATACAGTAAATTACATTTAACAATATAAGCAAAGTACAATGAATCTACTATGAATACAATTAACTCATAAAATATAAATAAATAGTTTATAGTAAGGCTTAAAATTCACATTCAGTTCATATGTTTAAGGCATTTCTTCATGCTGTAGTGACGTAAATACAATAACTGTTCAGAAACTACAGAGAAATAATTAAATTATAATAAAACAAAACAAATCCTATCTACTTAAAGTGAGGCTTTACAATATGGAATAATAATATTTAATAATACAATGCAGTCACACACAGCACTCTCAAAATGTAACCTATGATTATTAAGTGCATGAATGGTTGTAAGCTTTGACGTAAGGGAAGTTGGTTACATTATCACAGTTTTATATTACCCTAGCATATGTGGATGTTGTCTTTATTAATATAAATGAGAGTGAGATTCATTAACCTCTCCACGTGGTTTTTAAGTGATATGGCTGTTCTACAATGTTCTGTTGTGTAACAGTTCATGTGTATTACAAACAATACCTGACACTAGCGCTGACACAATGCACCTTCTTCAGTAATCTGCAAAGATAGCTTATAGGAATCTTGAACATACCACTTTCAACCAACTACCGTTAAGCAGAGATGTAAATAACTATTTCAAATTACTGTACTGCATATATTCAAGTGCTTTATCTATATATACAAATAAAGGTTTTTTTTAAAAACAATCTCCATATGTATCATACATAAGAAGATGATGATTTTCACATGATATATTATACCAAAGCAGTTCTTTGAAAACATACACATAATCCAGGAATAAAGTTCTCCAATAAACTACCACAACAAATTAAAGCAGCTACTATGATCAACAGTTTTGGAAGACTTTCCGACAAATGTTTTCTGGATAAATTATATAATAATGATAATGAAATATTTCAGGACAATGCAAGTGGCTTAATTGCATTGTACAAAAGGATACTATATTGCATTTTTTATATTTCTTTACCTTTACATTCCTGCTCACCGTTGCCTGATTGACATGACATGGGTCACCGCAAACATTCTGCAACAAAACACATCTGCCATACAGTTTGATTTAACCTATTCACACCCGGAATGTCATAAACACATGCTTCACTGGCAATTACATGTTTAATTTGGTGCATGAAGTGCTTCATTACACACTAGCTCAAACATCTGCAACTATAATGTACAGTTAACCTCATTACGTTTTATCGGCTTAACTTACTAGCAGACACACGAAACATACAATGAAAATAATTTCAATTGTAACTTTGTTGAAAAGCATACACAACAAATAACATTAACTTTTATTCATATAGGTTTAACACCATTTTCCTAACTACGGGAGAATTTTGACGTTAATGCACTCTGTTTTCATTACAAATGCGTACGAAAACCAAATAACACTGAACTCAGCTGGAAACTATTGCTGCTATAAATCACACGGCGATTACAACTTTGAGGACTGGTGGAACTGGCAATAATACTCTTCTATCTCCGTTATCGGTACGTTTTGCTTCGTGAAACGAAAACGTTTCACAAACTCGACGTCCGAAAAGTATATTCGCACGGATTTTGGCCATCGCGCAAATACCGACGAGGACGTTTATTAGGTTGACGATTCTAGACGGTCTGAATTAAATCCAAATGATCTTCGTCAAATAACCTCGTCACTTCGTACTCCATCATAATCATCAGCATTAAGCAAAACCGTTTGACAGTACGTACTAGGTTAGAAATTGTTGCTTGGAATTGTTGACACGTTAGAAACAAGAAGGGGAAAAATTATTTTACTTATTTATTTATTCAATGCATCCTTTTTTAAGCAAGAAGCTGAAGTGGATTTGCCATAATAATAATACACATGTATACATACACATTGCACTGAACATAAATACGAGATTACCACATTAATATTTCAGAAGTTAAAATACGCAGTGAAATAATTCCCACGTGGTGATTACAATAAATGTTCATCATTTACTAGTGGCATACGTCCCAGTTGATCTTTTAATTGAACGTTACAACTTATTAAGCAGGCGTTTCTTCGAAGGGTCGTCCGCCATCTTGCTTAAGGAAGCTGAAAGGCACGCATTTGGTAGCCTTATTTCTCACCACTTCCTTTCCTTAAATTAAAGGATGCCTTCAACAGGGATAGATTAAGGGAGATTCGTGTCTTGTAATTAAGGCTTCCTATTTGACTTAAGGACGCTTTCGTGAAAAAGGAAGGTCTCTGCATATGGCCCTAAGTAGCCGGAAGTTAAACGCTTACCACGCGTGAACCAAGTATGGTATTTCAAATAAATTGCAGCATAACACTGCTGTGACTTCAGGAAACGGTTTAGTTAATGCAGATAGTGGTGTAATTTTTTTTTAATCCCATAAAAATGCTGCTGCAGCACTGCGGTTCTGCTGAATAAACTGTTGCAACAGACACCAGTATTTTTAAGAGGGAGGTACGCCTATATTTAGTTAATTTCTTCCGGGAAGTTAAACATGTTGTTGTATGTTTCCATAAGCAAATTTCATACACGAAAATAAAAATTTATGACAGTGATAAAAGTAAAAAAAAACATAAAATTGCCATTCTTCATGCTGTTATGTGAATGGTTCACTCCCAATAGCATAATATATCATCACGTCCAAAGCACAACTTTTATTTATTTTTGAAGCCACCTTGTCACTTAACTAGTTAAACGGCAACATGTATTCAGTAATAAACTGATGAGCTAGCACTGTCTTGCATCGTTGCGACTGAATGTTATGAACCGCTAAGAGCTGTCGCAGCGCTTTGTCCGGCGAACTCCTCCAGTAACTATAAAAGATACACTCATTTTTGTCAACATCGAATTTTAAAAGTAGTGTCAGGTCTTATAATTTTATAAAGGAGTTTTTTTTTTTAGATTAGCGGGAACTAAGATGATTTTGTTATTTTTCATGTGGATAAGAGTAACAGTAGACGTAAAAGTAACTTATTTCAGTACCTAACATTTTCACAGTACAATAAAATACATGTGAATACTAGATATTATAGGGACGCCTGATTTGGGCGAATAAATTTACGCGCAGAGTAGACTTAATTCATTCCGTATGTGCACATGTGAAGCTATCCTTTGTTCATTGGTAACGTATCTTCTTCCCGAGAAGACATGTTCTTATGCAACTGGGCCAACTGTTCCAAAACTGAACGTCTGTGATTCGCGGACCATCACAATATGTAGGTAACAATTTTATCATATAATCTTGAAAGTGACTTTGCGCAGAAGTATTTTGTAATACAGCTAGTCATAGAATTTTTTTTTCTCGAAGAAATCGCGCATTGTTAGGCGCCGTTCCAATTCGTTTTGAGTTTTGTTTTTCGTAGTTTGTATTTAGCGTAGATATTGTCGATTAAACGGGTTCACGTGACCATTCTTCTAACAAAATGTGCCAGTTGGAGCACGACCGGCATATTGTACTCCGGGTGCACGCAGCAGGAACCAATGACCACGTGAGACCAGCGTGTTCTGACCGCTCACTAGCGAGCGAGACACCCATTGCTAGATACGTATTTATTTAGCATTTTGTAATACTTCAGTCAGAATACCAAGACATTCAACTGTTTAGCATGTCATGCTACTATTATTTTGTGTCCTATGATTCTAAAATAAAAACTCCTTCAAGTCTTAAAATAAACAGCAATTATTCTCGAAAGTTTTTGAAGAGCTATTTCAATTTTTTTTGGCAGAACATTATCCATGACACCTTATCTTTATCTTATTCCTGCAATCGACTGATAAATTATTTACACAATACTTTTATTTGAAGGGGAATCTTGGGAGTTCACTGTTGGAGTTGTATATTTCTCAGACAGCCGGAAAAACTAATTCTCGCACAGAGAATAGCCAATAACAGCAATAAACGTACAGGCATGAACATACAACGTTGAAATCTAAGAATTAACAAACTATTATTTTCGCGAGGAAAAAATCGCATCTCTAACCGTTACACTTGCGCTGTGACGTCAGCTGTAGAATTACGTTTTAGTGGCAGATAAGTATAATAGCGAACAACCACGTACATGTACAGTGCAGAGAAAACACCAGCTTGCAGCAATTCACCAGTTGCCACTCCTCGGGAGACGAAGCCATCACATCTGGTTTGAAAAATTTACGGTAACGGACGCGCGACTCGTAAACCCACACATTCTCAAGGTTGTGTCCTAATTTACCGCCCCTCCCAGTCACACAGGCCTTACTTTCATCACGCCTCATTTCTCTAGCGGATGGCTCAATAAAACAAAGATGTTTGTTTTCTTTAAGGGTTCATCAAAAGCGTTTCACAGAACCACTATGCTGGCCCCAGACGGAAACACAAACACCGATCTGTCTGGTGTTGTGGATTGAATCTGACTTCGCCGACTGTTCATCAAAGCCAGACTGTAAATACTGCATTTGTCACTTTTGAAAGTCCTCCTTAGGCTAGTTCCCAATTCACCGAGAGAGTACTCTCTCGCCCACTCTTTACGTCACAGAGAGTCCTCTCTGCTGTCCCAACTCGAAGGAGAGAACGCGAGAAGATGAGTGAACGACGATATTCACTCGCTGCTCACTCTAGCTCCCTCTGTGGCTGGCAGCCATATTGTTTTCAAGCCTAACCTAGAATATTCGAACACAAATTTTTTTGTTTTTGCAGCAGTGTTTGAAATATTTCATTACGAAACACATAATACCAACAATATTCCGTATGATACAGAACATAAAATATTACGATATAAATGTAAATATGTTTAGGTTTCGTTTAGGTCAATTGTGAGGATATCATCAAATTCTCCGCTTTGCACGCAATACTTCGTTAAGTTTTTTACAGCTCAAAAATATGTTAAATTAAAATAATGTTTATACTAAAAAATACTGTAAATTTATTTGAGGAATGTGAACAGCGAGCAATGTTTTAAATAGCACTATTCATTGCCTTTACCATCATATAATTAATGCCGAAGGCTCACAGAGGGCACTAGTCTCAATTCCCTAGAGTGAACCACAGTGTGCCAAAATGAGAGTGAAAAGCGAGAGTGAGCGCACTTCAAATTAGGACACAGCCTTAGTTTCGTTATTTAATCATTGTCAAAAGTCTGCAAAACTTTGTTCTTATCTATTTATCGTTTTATCTATTATTTCCTCTATCGCCATTTTGTGGTCGTTATATTTTTAAACCCCTTAATCAAATCCGTTCAATATAAGAGTTCAAGAATTTTCACTGGCTCAATGAAATGAAGGGGCATCATCACACAAAGCCGGCAGAAAAGAACCTAAGATGGTGAGGGGGGAGTCAGACATGGAAACAGTACATCGGACAGTGGCAAAAGTTCAACGTCCTCGCGATAATTCACTGTGTGTATTACTGCTGGCTCCTGACCACTCACAGCCACGACAATAATTCTTGGTAATACTGCAGCATATCACATCAATAAATCCGGGTGAAAAGCATGAGTCCAATGAACGGCAGACGCGGCAGACACTCAAGTCGTTTATATACGCAGTATATATCAGATGCTGATAACTTGCTGCCACAGTGATAACCATAAAGTAATGGGTTCTGCTATTTTTGCACGTTTATTATTGGATCATACTGTAAATTTTTTTTGTGTGTGCTGTAGACTTCAAATGTTATTATAAAAGCTACGCTACATAAACAATGTTGTACGTTTTCTAAAATAATGTGTTGTACCTAAGTATACAATATTTCAGCAATAGGGCTACAAGAAAATCTTTGGCAACCAATATGCAACTAATTATTTGTAACAAGCACAGAAATATATTACTGTGTGTGGTCCTCGAAGAAGTGTCAATTAAACAGGGATAGGCTTAACTGATTTTCGCGGACAGAGCTCCATGCAGATTAGGCATCGACATCATACGTGTACATATGCAGTTTCTCTTTGCTTATTGGCCTGCAGGTCTTTGCAAGAAGCTGTTTCGCGTTTAATAGGACCAATCAGAATCAGTTTACTCTGGTAGTGAACATCTGTGATTCGCGGGCAGACAAACAAGAAATATAACACTCAGAACCATCCAACCACGAACGTGGGTCTGAGCTAAAGTGTTTTGAAATACAACCGGACAGAAGAGTTTTTTTTTTTTCGCGAATATCAGGTATCCCCGTCTTTGTACTAAGTCGTGGACCATTTGCAAAAGTAACGGACGTGTGAGTGTTCGAAGTTTATATTGTCCCTAAATAAATCCCTGATTATTTTAGGTCTCTACTATACATGGCCGAAAATAATGGGGATATTTCGTAAATGGGTTAGTCAGTCACAGAAGTCGAGTGCAGAGACACCTGAGAGCTCCTTGCAACTAACTTCAAACTTCGATGTTCGTAAATCTTAAACATATAGTATGTCCCACGAATGAGTGCAATTTATCTTAACAGTTCTGTAAAGTGGTTTTGTGTACTGTTATTTCCTTAGCAAAATATTTTCTGTTGACATACTGGGCAGGTTGGCAGTCACCTGGGTGTGTTTATGTAAAAATCATCTTTCGCGGGGGGATACTCAGCCAAAGCCATGGAAACTGCTGTAAATGCGGTACACAGGAGTGTTCGTCAGACATACTATATTCTATTCGCGATTTCTTCACACTTTTTGAATAAAACATTTGAAAAAACATCCCATGTACGACGTGTTTGGTTGTTTCCTTAATATGCAATCTATCACAAGCATTTTATACTTGTATTAACCTAAAGGTACCTTCTTTTCGGTTTAATTGCGCTTTTACCTATCAGTTATAATATGTACTTTACAATTAACAGAAGTAAAAGTAGAGAGAAAATAGGTGGGTTGGTAATGCCTGGTAAGAAATAGTTCTTATGCAAAATATTATTAGACTGAGTCTGCAAGAATGCGGTGCATTGTCCTTCTGGTGTAATTTTCTTGACTACGTTAAGGTTAATTATACTCAGGTTAGGAACAAAACGAGTTTTCTTATGGGAGAGTTTAGCATAGGGAAAATTTCCACCGCCAGGTGCGCAGTGTTCCAAAGAGGTCACTTATACTTAAAAATGTAAACTACGTGAATAATAAAAGAGAAATATTTTAACTAGTTACGTATTTATTCTTTTTTTGATTGGTGATTATTGCAATTATTTTTTAACGTACAACATAGAGAAAATCCGGTACACATGCGACACTAGCGCTTACCTAGTTGCGAAGAAATTTAGTTGCCAAACTAAAAGTATTGAGCTCCCCAACCTGAGTAGAATAAACCTTAACTAGGTTAAGCTTTGTTTTCATGAGGCAGAGGAACATCCTGGAAGTAGAACTTTGGCAGGGTTTTAGTAGTAACCGTGAATGGACTATATATGCAATGTAATAAGGAGTGCGAGCTCCGACACGTCCCCCTCACAGGCCTCCATGACGCCTTCGAACTAGTACTCTGCTCACCCTTCCGCGGATCGGAGAAGGCGTGAACCACGCCGCAACATTCCCCAAGATCAGACTGATCTGCGCCAGCTGACGGGATGACCCCACCACGTCGGGAGGGGGAGTTCTTTTGTGTGCTGATCGCTCGACTCACGGCTCATTAATCTGGTTGGCGGCGATTGCGCAGGTCATCAGTCCCGGCCGCCATGGCCACCCTTGTTTGAAAACTGCCAAGGGGAAGGGGGGGGCNATTGCGCAGGTCATCAGTCCCGGCCGCCATGGCCACCCTTGTTTGAAAACTGCCAAGGGGAAGGGGGGGGCTGCGCCGGGGTGTGAACAAGATAAATGGATGGCCTCACGCGTTGGGAAGCAGCGCGCAGAGGGGCGGCTACCGCTCGGCGCGGGTATGACGCACTGGTACAGCCCCCGTAATTTCGCGTTGTCGCTGGCTGCCGTGCTTGGAGAACGGTTGTTACAGCTGTTTTCTGTACCTGTTCCAAACTGGTACATATACTGATATGTATCTGATACTCTCTGTATCAGATACAGGAATTCCCGATTGCGTCGCGTCGTGGCTTCGCCAGTATCTCGAGTATCGGGCGTGTTGTCAGCTATACAGTATCACGTAGACGTGTATCAGATACGCGCGTTATCGATTACGTGTTTTGAGTTGGTGTACTGTGCGTTATATTTTAAAGTGAAATAAAGTATGGATATGAACAAGATGATAATAAAAGACTCAATTTGTGTGAAAATGTTTTAAGAGGATAACGATCTTGATAAATGTAAATCGTGTAAACGAGAACTTAGTTATAAATTATCGTGTTTTTTTTTAAAACTAAATCACTTAACTGTGCAGTCTCCAAATATAAACCAAGAAATTGGGCTTCATCTTAACAGCACAGTTTAAATACAATTACAATTTTATTGTATCAGAATTACTTGGAACAGCAGACGATACGTACTGGCGGCGAATGTTAAACAGATATTAAATGTATCTGATACTTCGCCAGTGTACTCGTTTGCAGTACTTGATACAAGTGTGTGTCAGATATAAATTAACAGGTTGATACTCTGTGGCCCACCTCTAACCGTTCTACACTTCGCAGTGCTCTACGTACTTAGGAATAGGTCACTAGCTGCTGCCACAGGCACGACTCATTCTCTTGTCCCCACTCGGCCACATGGAATTAACGCCTTAAGACGAGTATGTACTGAAACATTTTCTGTAAAATCATTGTTCGCACGAATACGCGTTTCTGGGTAAATAATTATGGGGCCTCGGTGACTGAGCGATTAGACTGCTCGCCTACCACCAAGGCGTACCGGGTTCAATCCCCGGCCTGGTAACTCCCAGATTTTCGCAAGTGGAAGACGTACCGGACGAAGAAGCTGGTCGGCGGGTTTTCTCGGGTATCTCCCGTTTACCCCACCCCCCGTTTCTGGCGCTGCTCNACCGGACGAAGAAGCTGGTCGGCGGGTTTTCTCGGGTATCTCCCGTTTACCCCACCCCCCGTTTCTGGCGCTGCTCCAGTCTCCCCTCATTTTACCGTCATCGGCTTTCAAGACCTTGTTGTTAAGAGCCGCCAAAATCCCCCAATTCGTCTNCAGTCTCCCCTCATTTTACCGTCATCGGCTTTCAAGACCTTGTTGTTAAGAGCCGCCAAAATCCCCCAATTCGTCTCAACTCAACTCGGTACATAATTTTTCTGGAAATACGCCTTTTGCCAGAATAGAATTTAAAAAACAATTATCTGTGCCCCTGTTTTTTTTACTTTTATCATATTAAGTGCGTTCGTGAATAAAAAAAATTGTAAAAAAAAGTTAAATACCGCATTTTTAAAGCTTGCCTATTTAGTTTCCTTAAGTAGCTTGAGTAAAATACGACTATACGAGTGTAGTTTAATCTGCAGGCTTTCATCGCGTGTAATAGTACCGCTGTTATAGATCTAATCAGCACAGTACAGCGTCGTGACGAGCGATGAGACGCTATAGGGGTGCGTGTTAGTGTCGCCCGCATCGCTCCCTCGTTTCTCGACCTTGAACGCGCAGCTACGTAAATGTTCAGTCCTGGTGTCAAAGATCGAGGAAATGTTGCACGTGAACAATGTGTATAGTTGGCACCTGTGCGCATCAAGGGATCAGTAGCTGGTGTTTTGAGCGCCTTTCTCGCGCCAAGTCTGGTTTGTTGACATTTTTGCTCCTCTCACATTAGAACGGTTAATTCAGACATCAACAAACACGCGGTATGTTGTTCTCTGGCTGCGAGGGGCACACGCTCGACACGATTACAGCGCACATAAACGATTGCAGCACTCGAGCTCGTAGGCTAAATGAATACGAGATTCAACTGGTTAACGCCTTCAGACTAACAAAAACTAATTATTTTAGGCGTTCCGGCGAGCATATTTTTGTTTGCAACTGCGCATATGCCAGTACAACGCACTGCCATTCGTCAGAGCCAGTATAAACGTGCTTGTGTTCGATTTTATGGACAGCAGCTGCTTACGAGACTGAGGAATATATCAACAACTAATGACGTTCCGTGAAGGACTTTCCTTACTTAACCTTTTTTTTCTCTTGTGTATAATGTAGACAATTAAATTAACTTGCTCTGCTATCCACAATATTTAACCGGCCTCCCGTGGCGCGGTCGGTTGGTACGCTGCAAGTCCGGGGTACTGGTGGTTCTGGGTTCAAATCCTAGGTAAGGCATGGGTGTTAATTTAAATTGGGTTATAAGTTAGTTTATAAGTCGTCCCCTGATAAGCCTTCATGCTTAACACAGGGGGACGTTAATAAGCCCTTTACAATCCAATTCAACCCCCAGTATTTATGCCCCATGGCTCAAAAGGATTAGCATATTATCCTGAGTGTACTACTTTAAGTACATGACGCACAATTGGTAAAGTCATAGAAGCTGCTGTGCAAGGTAAGAAGCTAGCATCAATACTAGTTACTTAATTCGCAGTTGGTAGTTCAACGACATTTTATAATTGGTTGTTGCCCCCNACACCTTGAGGAACATTCTTCCCAGATCACTCTGTAATTTATAGTAAAAAAGTTGCAAGTGAAAAAAAAGCATGTTTTTGCGGCTTTTGTAGTCACTAGCGACAAGGTATCCTGTCTAGTCGTATTTCACAACAATTAAAGTTTAGATCAACTTCCACGATTGGATAGTTTTAACTGTTAGGCGTCTTGGGGTGTTATACACCGGAGTAACCTAATTCTGATAGGCTCTGTAAAATACCACAATGTCCTCTTGAAAAGACACGCGCCGAGTAAACAAAGGAAAAATGCAAGTGTGCACTTAGTATATCGAAGCCTAGCCGGCGCGGAGCTCTCTTCGCACAAATCGGGTGTCGCTATGCGTAAGTTAAGGGATCATACTACTCGTGTGAACAGTGGATATGGAGGAAGCCTAATAATCAGGGCAAGGGAATGACCTGCATGTTAGACACCACAGTTCTCTGTGTACTTCATAGGACACCGAACTACACAGTGTACAGCACCCGTCAAATATAATATTCCCGTGCAATATGTTCACAGTTGGCTACAATGGGCATGGCAGGGTTAAACACAGATTACTCAAGAATACAGACGGCGTGGTGGTGCAGTGGTTAACCTTACACTCTAAAACTGTTTCAATCAGTTAACAGTGCCTGAATGATTCAACAGTGAATTTAATTAATGAATTAGTGAACAATTGCAATTTTTCTTTTACTTATTGATTTAGTGACATTTTACACTGAATCATCAGTCTTTTTTTTTCACTGTTTTTCAGTGATTTGTTTTTTATTGATGGATCAGTTAAACAACGTGTAAAAATGGCCGCCAAACCGCGTGTAAAAACGGCCGCTAAACAACGTGTACCAAATGAAATAACAACGCATAAACTAATAAAACGAATACAAAATACTTTCTAAAATGTGAGTTTCGTGCAGTTTCATAACGTCATTTTACAAGGTAACATGAACGTTCAGTATTTAATTTCGCTTTCACATAATCATCACATTTCTCGGTTTGAAGGTTTGAACTGCATTTCATGTGGTGAAGTGAGTTCACTCATACGTACTATTTTTTTTTAACAACCCTAACGTTACCAATTAAACCAAAAGCGAAAAGAAATGGCATACAATTTATAACTACATACTTTTGATGGCCAATGTAACGCATTTATTCGTAGCTCAGATGGTAATGTAACAGTCAGCGAAATAAAGCAGAGGTTGTGTGGGTTCAATCCCGACCTGACGCATATATTTTTACTATTTTTAATTACGGTAAATTTCGCAATATTAATAGTAACCATTGGATATATGTTTATTTCTCGTAATTATTTGGAAAAATGCAATAAAAACAGTATTTAATTTGCCGCACGCAGTTGGCCGACACTTATTCGATCCCGTGACATTGTTCCACAGAAACAATCAATGATTTTCCACTGATTCTAAGTGGAGCAATTTTTACTGATTCGATTAATTTCTTTTCACTGTGAATCAGTGATTTTCCACTGATTCGAATTTAGAGTGTATGACTAGCATTCGGAAGGATCTGGGTTCTATTTCCGGTCCGGCCACCCAGATTTTTCTGTTTCCCATGGTTTATCGAAATCACTCCAGCCGAATAATGGGGTGGTTCCTTACTGCAGGCCATGGTCGATTCCTTCCCCGTCTATGCCTTCTCTGAGTAACTTGCTCTGTCTCTAATGACTTCACTATCGACGAGATGCTAAGTAAGCTCTCCCTACCTATCAGCCAAAGTTGTTTGTTCGTTGACTGTAACCAGTTTCACAAAATACAACCGGCTTCTTACAATTCCTGTTATTGATTTAGTTTTCTGCGAAGCGTGTCTAGTGAACTGTGGTCCCACTGCATGTCCCTGGAGTATAGCTTGTGCTCGGAAAAAAATTTTGAAATCCTCCGGCCCCAACGAACGTCCGCTGCCTTTCTGCTGGGCGACACGACGTCAAGTCCGTTCCCAATTAAAAGACAGAGGACAGCGCGGGAAGATACGAACAGTGCAGAGAGCAAGAGAGAGAAAGGCAGAGGAATACAGACAGAGATGGCATCTCGCACGTTGGACGGAAATGGAAAGGGACGGCTCAGAAATTCCATTTCGCGGCAAACCGCTACATTTACATACCGTGTCAGTTCTGATTCCTTCCTCGCCGCCTTCCGACATGAACTCTTTTATTTAATTTTTTTTTTTTTAAGAAAGAGGATTTCCTTTCTTTGTTCTAGTTTGTCCTCAACCTCGGCTGCTTAAAAATCAGATTCGGTTAGACGAATCTTTGTTGAAGAATATTTAACGAGGGTTCTGAAAATTGGGTTGGAAGGTTGGTGATGTCAAGTCAAATCAAGATTACGCTAGAAAAAATTTTGATAATGCGTAAGTTAATTATATAAAATGTGCAGAAATTTTGCGAATGTCCCCGAGATTTTTGTCAGTGAAAGTGTTCTTGAAATTGGCTTCGTTAGCTGTTGGCTCTTATCAAGCTAAACAGCTTGACACTTTCAATATTTTAAAATATTTTATTTCATCATTCTCTCAAGACCTTGTTGTTAAGAGTCACCCAAATTTCTCTATCTTTTTCTCTCTCTTTATTGCATAATTTTATGAACAAAAAATACTTGTATCAATGTCAGACTGTGCAATTATTTTAAGTGGTGCCATTAATTCTTTTGTTTATGTTAATTCTTATCATGTCCTTTTCAGACCCACTTTAACCGTTAGCACCTGTAACCACGTTCGTAGATGTGTTGAATAGGAAGGATGTTCATTGAGAGTGCTGCACATAGGTCGGAATCACCAAGACAGCCAGGGATATTTATGCAGATTGCATGACTTGCAAACGTCGCTCGCTGCAAAAAAAGGCTTTGTTATGGTAATGGTCGGCTTTATGAAGTACCGATACCAAAATATGCAGTTGATTGGTTTATTGAGGTCGCATGAACATACGACGTTGTTGAAACACATGAAAATGTGGGGACCGAACGATTAAAGAGTAGCCTCCAGCGATTCTTCTTCGATAGCCGTTCGATGTCCGTCCGGATATTTCGCTTGTGGTGTGACGTGACAGACGTCGCAGTTGGCTGGTGTGCGTTTTCTTGGACTACTCCTGTTTCTACACCAATGCATTCCTTCGCGGGGGCACGGTGGTGTAGTGGTTAGACTACTCGCCTCCCACCAAGGCGAACCGGGTTCATCCGCCGGCCGGGCCACTCTCGGATTTTCAGAAGTGGGAATCGTGCCCGACGATGCCAATGGTCGGTGGTTTTTCTCGGGGATCTCCCGTTTCCCCCGCCCCTTCATTCCGGTGCTGCTCCATACCTCACCTCGCTTCACCCTCACCGGCTCTCAAGACCTCGACGTTAAGAGCCGCCNACAGACGTCGCAGTTGGCTGGTGTGCGTTTTCTTGGACTACTCCTGTTTCTACACCAATGCATTCCTTCGCGGGGCCACGGTGGTGTAGTGGTTAGACTACTCGCCTCCCACCAAGGTGAACCGGGTTCATCCGCCGGCCGGGCCACTCTCGGATTTTCAGAAGTGGGAATCGTGCCCGACGATGCCACTGGTCGGTGGTTTTTCTCGGGGATCTCCCGTTTCCCCCGCCCTTTCATTCCGGTGCTGCTCCATACCTCACCTCGCTTCACCCTCACCGGCTCTCAAGACCTCGACGTTAAGAGCCGCCNTTCATTCCGGTGCTGCTCCATACCTCACCTCGCTTCACCCTCACCGGCTCTCAAGACCTCGACGTTAAGAGCCGCCCAAAATTTCCCCACTCTCCATTCCTTCGCTGCTTCATCTCCAACTTGCTTCACCTCCGTCCGAGCTGAATACCTCAGCTCACAAGCTCTCTTCTTCCTTTTCTCTTTCTCTCTCATTCTCTCTACATATTTACTCATACAAATATGAATGCCTACTTAGCATTAGGTAACTCCGGCACTGAGCGTGTGAAATTAGGGTGCAAGCAGTTAACACATGCCAAAACACAATTCAACCACTCACAAAGAATGCACAATCCAATAGAGGTGTAAAATATGTCTTCTAACTAAATATTATCGCTTAGTATCATTGCCTATAGCGACTGAATTATGCCATGTTCCAGCACGTGTTATGGGACATCCCTAGTTGTCATGCGGATTCCATTGTAGGCAATCGTCTCTATTCTAATTAAAAATAATAATTATGAGGTATTTCAATGTAAATACATTTTCAGAAAAGAAATGTTGTTGCCCATTCATGAGTTTGGTAACTGAGATATAAATGCTGTCTTTGAAAAGTGCAAAAATCAGCAAAAATCGTTGTAAGTTTACGAGATTACGAGATGTATTCTTCTTTTAAACAGTGTTTCAAAATATAGCGACAATGCTGTATCTTTTATGAACAGATTGCTGAATTAAAACCCTGTAGTCACAACTTCAAANTTTCAAAATATAGCGACAATGCTGTATCTTTTATGAACAGATTGCTGAATTAAAACCCTGTAGTCACAACTTCAAATTCTGAGGAAACAGAACACACGCGAAGCTTGTTTATGCTATTTTCCATCGCCGCCGCGGTGCTTCCTTATTGCCGGATGTGACCTTGAGACGTTTAATATTGTTTATGAGAGATTCCCGTTAACTGATTGTACGCCAATCACAGTCGACGGTCAATGCCCCACGTTACCGAACCATGAGCGAGCCTATAAATACGTGGATGGCTTCTCAGACAAACAGCAATCAATGACAAAATAAAAATCTGTGATGTGCGCATATACGTATGCATAGTCCGTTCGTGGTTTCTTCGCACTTTTATAATCAAACCTTTGTAAAATCACCCCATTTATGACGTGTTTTATTGTTTCCTAAAATATGCCACGTATTATAATTGTTTTNGATTGTTTCCGAAAATATGCCACGTATTATAATTGTTTTATAATTTTCTTAACATGAAAGTGCCTTATTTTTCGTTAAATTGAACTTTTACTTTTATTTTATCTACAGATTATTGTATTTGATTAATATTTAATGCGAACAAAAACCGTGAGAAAGTATTTTTGTTAGTAATTCAAAGTATTAAATAGTTCTTATGCAAAATTTTACTACACTGAGTGCGCACGAATGAGGTACATTGTCCCTTTGGTGTGATTTTATATACTCGGTAAGCTTTGTTTGCATATAGTGGAAGAATATCCTGGAAGTAAAACTTTATCAGGTCTTCAGAAAATTTGGAAGTAACAACGAATGGACTATAGCATTGAGGTCTACCATGTGCTCAANTTTCAAAATATAGCGACAATGCTGTATCTTTTATGAACAGATTGCTGAATTAAAACCCTGTAGTCACAACTTCAAGTTCTGAGGAGACAGAACACACGCGAAGCTTGTTCCATCGCCGCCGCGGTGCTTCCTTATTGCCGGATGTGACCTTGAGACGTTTAATATTGTTTATGAGAGATTCCCGTTAACTGATTGTACGCCAATCACAGTCGACGGTCAATGCCCCACGTTACCGAACCATGAGCGAGCCTATAAATACGTGGATGGCTTCTCAGACAAACAGCAATCAATGACAAAATAAAAATCTGTGATGTGCGCATATACGTATGCATAGTCCGTTCGTGGTTTCTTCGCACTTTTATAATCAAACCTTTGTAAAATCACCCCATTTATGACGTGTTTTATTGTTTCCTAAAATATGCCACGTATTATAATTGTTTTATACTTTTGTTAACATGAAAGTGCCTTATCTTTCGTTAAATTGAACTTTTACTTTTATTTTATCTACAGATTATTGTATTTGATTAATATTTAATGCGAACAAAAACCGTGAGAAAGTATTTTTGTTAGTAATTCAAAGTATTAAATAGTTCTTATGCAAAATGTTACTACACTGAGTGCGCACGAATGAGGTACATTGTCCCTTTGGTGTGATTTTATATACTCGGTAAGCTTTGTTTGCATATAGTGGAAGAATATCCTGGAAGTAAACTTTATCAGGTCTTCAGAAAATTTGGAAGTAACAACGAATGGACTATAGCATTGAGGTCTACCATGTGCTCAANAAACTTTATCAGGTCTTCAGAAAATTTGGAAGTAACAACGAATGGACTATAGCATTGAGGTCTACCATGTGCTCAAACTGTTTCGCAAAATATCACTGGCTGAAGGCTTCACATGATATTGAAAACTTTCTGACGGCTCGTCAGCTGCACAACTGATAATGTATGTTTTCTTATAGCCAGAGCTGTATGGCAAAATCAATAATTTTTTAGAGCGTCCGAACGTATTTTAATGCATAGATGAACGTAAATCAGCGGTCAGATGCACGACCACACAGCATTCAATCGAGTTGGACGACTCCCACCATTTTATTTTAGTTTCTTTGTGGTCACAAGCCACAGAATTCAGCTCTCCGGCCATTTTTCTGCCACCGTTAACCGTCAACTTGTTTTATCACCTTGTCCACAATCGTGGGCACGTTGCACATGAATTATATTTATGACCAGTACTTTACACAGCAAGGCATCTGTGGTGTTCATTCTTGCTTGTAGCTAATTAGATTTGTAGCCTGTTTGACATGAATGGCTAGTGCGAATATCGTCGAAACACGTGTCACATTGTTCACAAGTACTGAACACAAGTGCAGCACATAACAACAAATTGCGTGATTGTAGAACTTGAACTCAGGAATTAATGTGTGACCGAATGGGTTAAGGTAGAAGAAAAGAGACTTCGAACGAAGCACTGCGCTTTGCTATATAATTTGCATAACTCATTAAAAAGTAGCAGACAGACTACCAAAATTGTTAGAAAAGTACGATTTATACTGCATATGAAAGAACAGTGCATCTATTTTGTAACACGGTAAAATATTCGGCTNTTGTTAGAAAAGTACGATTTATACTGCATATGAAAGAACAGTGCATCTATTTTGTAACACGGTAAAATATTCGGCTAGAATTCAATTATATTTATAATTAAAAATCAATTAAAATAAATTTATTTTTAAATTGAAATTTAAGGGTATTTCCATAAAAATTCTTTAGAAAGTACATTTAAAAAATCCCTTTCATTAGCAAGATTATAATAATAATTGGTCTGGTTGTATGTAATATGAATTGAGTAGTAATGTTTACAAGTAATTTTAATTATTGATTTTATGCTCATGCATTTTAGCCATCAAAATTATCATTATTGTAACTAAAAAGAATGTATACAAAATCAATTATAAAATAATTGTCATCAACCAAAATTTTTTTTACATATAACTATAGTAATTATTATGATTGATCTACTTGACGTAGTTTTTCTTGCAAAATGTGCTTTTTGAAGCATACAGAATGAAAATACGCTTAAATAAGCATTTAAAATAAATAGTAATTTTTTTTTTAATTAATACATTCTAGCAAAATATTTTACAGTGTTACCAATTATATGCGTACCTATTTCCTATGCAACAATAATCGTACTTTTCTAACATTTATTAACTACTATTTGATGCGTTCTGAATGTTGTACAGTCGGGTGCAGTTCTCCATTGGAAGCCACTGTACGCAGCCCGCTGCCCCAGCCACACTGCACAGGTATAGTCTGTTCGCGGTTTTTTTTTTTACACTTTTCAAATCAAACCTTTGAAAAATAACCCTATGTATGACGTGTTTAGATAGTTTTATAATTATGTTAACATAAAAATACCTTATTTTTAATTATATTGAAATTTTACTTATATTGTATTTATAAATTATAATATTTCATTTATACAAAATACGAATAAAAACAGGGATGAAATAGGTGTATAGAAAGAAATAGTCATTATGCAAAATATTATTACACTGGGGCAGCGGTGGCGTAGTGGCCAGTGCGCTCGCCGCCCACAACGGCGATCCGGGTTCGATCCCCGGTGGGTTCACTCCCGGGTTTTCGCATGTGGGAATCGTGCTGGACGATGCCGCTTGCCGGTGGGTTTTCTCGGGATACTCCTGTTTCCCCCGCTCTTGCATTCCAGCGCCGCTCCATTCTAGGGTCTCATTTCTGTCATGCCCGGGGATGACGGTCACCTACGGGTCCCAGCTGGAAAGA
>NQII01000116.1:1235907-1310069 GCA_002778355.1 Clitarchus hookeri
TTATTACACTGAGTGCGAACGAATACGGTGCTTTCAAGACAGGGTTAAGCTTTGTTAACATGAGGTGGAGAAATATCCTGAAAGTAGAACTTCAGAAGAGCTTTGGAAAAGTTGGAAGTAACCGTGAATGCACTATACGTGAACTGTCTGCCTGTACTCGGCGACACCGCACAGCGCTGCGGCTATTGAAATGCCGCACTATTTATTGTTGAATTACTTCCCGTACATCACCCATATACGTTATATTCCTCGAACTAATCATCAATTTTTATCTTGCGAGGATGTAGATTAATATAATGAGAAGGAAAATTGGATAGAGTGCTCATGCGCGGTAGCCAATCTCCATTTTTCAACATTGGACTGTTTTTTTTTTTTTTGCCAATAGAGCTATCAAAAACAACGGGACCGCGGTTGTTTAGTGGTCATACTACTCGCCTCCCACCAAGGAGAACCGGGCTCCATTCCCGGCGGGGCCGCTCTAGGATTTTCGTACGTGGGACTGNCAAGGAGAACCGGGCTCCATTCCCGGCGGGGCCGCTCTAGGATTTTCGTACGTGGGACTGGTGCCGGACGATGCCGGCGTTCAGCGGGTTTTCTCGGGGATCTCCTTTTTCCTGCGACTTTACATTCCAGCGCTGCTCCATGCCTCGCTTCACTTTCGTAGGCTGTCGAGACCTCGTTGGTAACAGCCGCCCACACCTCTCTACTCCGAGCACTGCAGTTCTGGCCGAGTTTAATTCTACATATCTTGATTGTTTCTACATTTTCAAACCTACTTCACACACACAAACATTAAAACCTCTTCTTGTACATTTACTTACATTTTATAAATCTGTTTCATGTGATTGTTGTTGCAACTTTTACATAATTTCGCGCCATTTCACATGCGTCGTCTGCTAAAGCCAGTTTATCCTGAGGTTATAGAAGAATTATCCCAGATTTGATAGAGTAGGGGATCGGGTTAACTCGGGTAGACTTTCCGAACGCTAGTAAATTTTTTTTTTATCTATCAGTTTTTGAACGAACNGATGCCAGAGTTAGGCGCGTGGAGAGGACAGGCTCGCCCTACCCTCCATCAAGCCGTGCGTCATTCACTTTCCGTGAAGGGCCGTGGTAACATCGCCGCCGAGAACTCCAGACTTGTAGTCCCGTGCTTGCGGCCAGACCACCGTTTAACGTAATAATCTGTTTATAATTATAGTCTGTTCGCGGTTCCTTCATTTTTTTTTTTATTATACCTTTGAAAGATTACCCCAGGTACGACGTGGTTGGTTGTTTCCGAAATATGTCTTGTATAACAAACTTTTTTTTTTAACTTTTATTAACATAAATATACCTTATTTTTTGTTCAATAGAACTTTTAATTATAGTTTACATATAAACTATACAATTCCATCTATAATCAATATGCATAAACACAGGTAGAATGCATGTGCGTTGGTAATACCTATTAAGAAGTCGTTCTTATGCAAATTATTATTAAAGTGAGTGCATACGAACGACGTTGCGCTGTCCCATTGGTGTCATTTTCTAGACTGGGTTAAGCTTTGTTCTCATGAGGCGGAGGAATATCCTGGAAGTAGAACTTAAGCAAAGCTTTAGAAAAGTTTGAAGTAACTATGAATGGACTATATTTCGTGAAAGAAAAACGAGCTCATGAGAACGTTAACGACATTAAAAGTAGGTGTTCAAATTATTTTTCTCGTCTTGCATTCAGCCAATCACACACGGTTGTATGTTAATATGGTTTTAACAAATTAATGTTTTGTTACTATATTAGATTTAATACTCTTTTTGCACCAGCACGCACCGAATTTCGGCATTACTGTTCTGCAGTTCAAGCTAATCGTTACCTGCTGCTGATCATCGATATTAGCCGTATATTACAACATATAATACTCCAAGTGAGTTAAAATCCGCCTCTCATCCACGGCACACATGTCACAACATATTTTTTTAGATAGTTTACAGACTTCTGCAGTTGGGGCGGTGTAATATACTCATTTCTGGATGTAATGAACATAAGCGGTGAAGGAAAAACTGTCTTAAAACTGTGTATATTTTAATGCAGTTTTGCTTACTATAAAAAAATCGTTACTTTGAGAGACGAAACGAAAATAAGAACAAGTTACAGCAAAGTCGTTATCCTATAATGATATGTGTATAGGGTCTAGTTCATGGTTTACCTGTCAAGGGAACTTCCATTTTAAAGCAGGATAATTACACATAGTTTTGTAGCAAGTGGGTTTTTATAAGATAATAAAATTATTACAAACATGAACAACTTCCTGGTTCAAAGAGTTCTGGGCTAGACTTCATAGTGGGATGTACGTCTTTTCAAGCCACTGTCGTTACCTCATTGGCTGGTTGTCAATGACATTTTTATTGTTTGTCTGTGATTGGTGACTACTTCGGATCTGCTATAGGAACACGATCCTTCTACGGTATGTCAAATAAATAACTGGCCGATTCGCGAAATCAACGCAGATAAATAATAAGTCCAGCTTGTCCCCAAATGTATCTGTGAAATTTTGAGGTCATTAGAAATTATTAATGAAAATGGATGCCTGATTTATGAAACTCTTGAATCCTGATGTAGAGTTTTCCATTTACTAATAGAAGCCATTTACTAACTTGAATTATTACGTGCTGTGGTTTGATTCGTTGGTAGTATCGTTGACTACATTGAAAAACTTTGCTGGTTTGACGATATGTAGTGATATTCTGTTGTACTGTACGTACACATCCCAGCCTCAGCTGTCTGGTGGTTCGGTAGCTTCTGCCTCGTTGAGTAAAAAATTGTTTAACACAAGTGTATGCTGCAGAGCATCTCCACCAAAGTAGGTATATTTTAATACCTAAAGTTTAGGAGCGATTTAAGACAAAAAAAACGGAAAATACAATCCGAACAATAAAAATTTCCATTTATCTACTCTGCTACACAATAGTCGTATTTCACGACTTATTATCGTAGAAATACACAGATACATTTGGAGCGTGTTTATTTGCAAAAAATGAAATAAAAAACAATGCATGTGTGCCTAATTCTGCAACCAATCCGAAAAAAATGGATTGTAAACAAATCCAGTAGGGTCTAATAGCGTTTTTCTACGCACAGATTTAATTTTGCAACATAAGCACATACATTAGAAAGAAGTTTTCCAAATTGTTGGCTACAATTCTACGTCCCTGGCGAGCCGTACTCAGACACTATGCTTACAGACAGAATCCTAAAAGCTATACCAACGGGCTCACGTGCCGTACACAGATGAACATTGTTTTCTGTATCGGGCAGTTTCCGAATTTACCCTACTGTGAGAAACATATTAATTTTTAATTTCGTGTTCGGTTTTCCCAGTTTTGCAAGTAACAAGAAAATACTTCTAGTCATAGGATTATTTATATTTGAAAGACAGTTAGTTGTTTCTCACAGTTATAAGTCAGAAAAACTATTTTTGGCTTAGCATTCAAATGCCAAGGCATAAATTTGGAAAATGTTCCAACCATGTTATATCGAAATTAGACCTATAGTCCTAACTGTAGGCTATATTAATTTTATACTTATTTTTTTGTTTGTTGAAATAAAAAAATTGAATGTTTTAACTTTGCAAACAACACGTATTTAGGCTAAACTGAAAATGTACAGCAAACCAAAACTATATTTAGCTTTCATTTTTCATTGAAACAAGTTTTACAGCTGAAAATGAGTAATTTTACATTGAAATTGGAAAAGAAATGCTTTCTTATTTAAAATATTCCTCGTCGTCAACCTCGGACGTGCAGAAAAATAACAGTCCAATAAAGATTTGGCTAACAACGAATGAAAAATAAAATGATAATTTGTTCGATATGAATGAATAAGTTAGGTAAGAAAAGTAATTTTTGTAATGTAACCTAACGAAAATTCACATTGATGCATTGTGCCAAAACTTAGCGATTGCGAATTTTTCAGGGTATAAGTTCGTCACTAGTATGCTGGCATTTTTTTTTGTATTTACTTACGCAATCCAAGAATATGCAAATTAAAGCAAAAAAATAACAGAAGTTGAAGGTCCCATAAAATATCATGTTTGGCTGGAGTGTACAAACGAAAAGCCTCAACCTTTGGATACCGGAATCAGTCGCCGAGCATTCAAGACTGCGAATCAACCAGTTTACATTATTGATAGTATCCCAAAGGCTGTAGAGGCCTTGGAAAAAACACTGTGACGTGAAGAAGAGGAGAATATGACTAAGGGTTCTGGTTGGATGATTGCTAACGTAGACTTCTTTGAACTGCATATAAACAGATTAAATTCATTACGTGAAAAGTCAGCCTATTTCTGGAAAGATACTACATCATTGGTATGAAGACTGTTGGAATTCTATTTTTTTATTATGTTTGTTGACTGAAGTATGTAACAAGAAGTTACTGATATAAATAATGAGCCTACTTTCCTCAACATGGCTGCAATTAATTATTAAATAATTTCTTAAAAGCTGAGTTTGTAGGAAGTACTTGACTTCTCTTTGAAAGCAATAACTTTAGAAATGAAACCAGATACTTATGTAACAGTAGTGAGACAATTACGAAACACACATGCCTTACCCGTGACATGAACCCAGAAAACGTCGTACTATAATCTAGCGTACAATCCACTGCATACCAGAGGTCAGATTTGGAGCATCAACTTCGTATTTAATCAGTATAATGTTACGAATGATATTGTTTACTAACCTAAAATAATTACAGGGCCTTTATTTTGAAAATAAGTGACTGAGCCAAATAAAACATGTACATTTACATAGCCTAACGTAGCGCTACTTGTGTGAAGAATATGATGAAAATCTGTTGTTTGTGATGGAAATCTGCTGTTTGATCGCTGGGATATGACATAGAACACTTTATTTGAAGCTATCGTACAAAATCTCCAGAAAAAGAGGCTGTATATACGATGCTTCTAATGTATACTGCTTACATACACATTTTAGTTGAAATTGGTTAAATTGTTAAAATTACCTAAATAATTTATGAAGCTGCCATTTTGAACATCGTTGTCTATTTATATCATGAAAGTTTACATGGCATTCTGAAGCATTTAAGGTGTGCACAGTTTGGTTCAATTTATTTTTAATATCCCAGTGTAACATTTGGTGGGAAAGTAGCGATTTTCATAAATGAAATACAAAAAAGTAATGTTGCAATTTCTATTATTATATATTGCTAATATACTAAACTAAGTTAAAATGTATTACACAGTTTCGTATATATCACCCACAAAACTAAAACTATTTTATAGCCACCATTCTGAGAATAAGTGTGTCCTTCCTAAAAACGTGAATTTATTATTATGGCCTACAACAGTACAACACCTTCGCCAAATTTTGTAAGAATGTGTCGTTTGTTTCCCGAGGTACGAGATAAAGTCATTATTTTTTATTTGTAGAGCTATCTTACAAAATTGCATAGAAATAAGGCTTTGCATAGACAAATTTTACAGTTGTAATAAGTACTGCCATCATACAAATTTGTTTCGTTAGTAAAATATACTGTGCTAAAATATTTATATAGCCACCATTTTTTTAAATAAGTGCCTGACCAACATAAAACATACCAGTTTACACCACCTCCTGCAGTACAATTTGTCTGCCAAATTTGCAAGGAATCTGTCAATTGTTTCCCGAGATATGAAAAAAAAAAAAATTAATTTGCTTACATGTCACTATCTTACAAAATGGGTGGACAAAATATGATCTATGTACAAACAGTTGATAGTTGTAATATCTACTGCCCGAATACAAAGTTTAGTTGAAATTGATTACATAGTTTCAACGATATAGCATTGTAAGCTAAAAATGGCTATATGGCCGCCATTTATAAAAGTGTCTGGCATGCTTAAAGCATATTACTTGACATAATCTGCCTTAGTACTACTTGTTTGCCTAATTTAATAAAAATTAGTCAATTATTTTCCGATATATGACAAAAAATTTATTTTATTCGCATAGCGTTATCTTACAAAATTACGGACAAAATATGCTCCATGTCGATACAGTTGATAGTTGTAATGTCTACTGCTAGCATACAAAGTTAGGTTTGAATTCATTACATAGTTTCGGCGATATGGCATTCTGTGTTAAAATGGCTATATAGCTGCCATTTCGAAAATAAGTGTCTGGCATGCTTAAAACATCACTTAACATCATCTGCATCAGTACTAGTTGTTTCTAAAGTTGGTAGGAATCGGTTAATTATTTACAGTGTTATGACATAATAACGTAATTTATTCGCATGGTGCCATCTTCCAAAATGGCCGATAAGTGTGTTTATTTGTCGGTATATATTATGCTTGTAAAATGGCAGAATGGTGTCAGGTCCTCTTCGCTGATGAGTGCCAAATGTGTCTGACGCCTGATAATCATCGGAGGAGAGTTTGGAGAAAGCGAGGTAACGCTAGACAAGTCCTGAACACCATCCCACAGGCCCAGCAGGGAGGCGGATCCGTTATGTTTTGGGGCGGCATTAAGTATGGACGCCGGATGCAACTCATCGTCTTCGAGGGCAATATTACAGGTGCACAATACCGGGACAGAATCATCGGGCCGATTGTTCAGCCATGCCGACAACATATCTGCAACAGATTCGTTCTGCAAGATGACAATGCGCGCCCCCACCTCGCCTACTTTGTTAGCAACTTCCCCAGGGAGGCCCAAATCAATGGGCTGGAATGGCCTGCGCTGTCTGAGGACATGAATCCCATTGAACATGCCTGGGACCAGCTGAGACAGGCAGTGCGACGACGCAGGAATCCACCTCTCACCTTGGCCGACCTCCAAAGTGGACAGCATGTCACTAAGGGTCAGATCATGCTTCACTGTACGGGGTTGCGTAACACCATACTGAGAAGCAGAGTGTGAGTTCCATGTTTGATCGGCGGATGCATGTTGACAAAGATTATTGTTTTTTTTTCTTATGCTTTTGTGTTTTCTTCAAATCAGTCGTATTATTCTTTCCAGAGAGTGTGTATTTGTATCCCAGGTAGTGCAAAACCTTTTTTGAGGTGTGTGTTATGATAAAATAATTGACCTCCTACCGGAAATAATAAAAATCAGGCTTGCTGTCAGCATGCCTTGCTTCCCTCCACTCATTTTCAATAATAGGTCTTGTTAAAAGAAGTAAAGAATATACATTAGACACACAATAAGCTTATCAAATAGACTACAACTTCTATAAGCAACAGTTTTTATAGGTGTAGAACTAAAACATCAAAGAATTAGTTTCACTGAATTTGTTTTTGCACAGTGACTAGTTTAATGATAAGCGTACATTATGAAAATAATTAAAGATTCTTTGTACATTCAAAACTACTTATCTATAAAACATATAATTTTTTTAAGTTCTTAGTGAAATAAATGCAACGTCGCCAGATTTTCCAGGCAAGATACTTTCTGGGTATTTATTGGCTGTGTGCGTTGTAAAAGGAAATAGCCATCATTTATGAGTAAACCTATCACATACATGGTAGTTAGCTTATGATTCTTCAACAGTAATACGCATCAAAAACATAATGGAATCATTTATTTATTTGAGTGCTATGTTGAACTTGCTCAAGCCAGCTTTCAAGCCATACTCTGTCATCACGGCGACTTAGTTATGAAACCTTTTGTCGATTAAACATAGAAGTCAAATATTTCACTGGTAATAAAATGGCTAGGTGTCTTTGCTATTAAAATAAGTGAGAAAATATGTTAAAAGTGGTTTCCGAATTAAATATGGCAATTTTCAAGTCTTTTTCGTTTGGTACTGCAAAATTATGAATAATATAAATGGAATTGTGGATTTTCATAATGCCTAGTTTTATTTATACTTAAATTACAGAATCCCAGTTACTTATTTAGTTAATGACATTTTCACAACCCTCCTAAAATAGTATTTTTAAAGCAAAGTTTGGAAATTTAAAGGTGATGAAATTGTATGTGATACGTAAAGTTTCAATAACAAGATAAACATCCTTTTAAAATCAAAGGTGTAGGCATAGATTTTAGATTTTGATGCTTCACACCCATCATATTAGTAGTGGATGCACGAACTGTAAACAAATTTAATCTTATTGTTTTTTTTTTGTTTTATGCTTTATTACGATGCAATTGCTTTTCAGGCATAATGTTGTATTATAAAAATAAACATGAGTTTGAAATTAATTTATTGCAGCATTCACTCGTACACCAAACAATGTCAAAATTAATTTCATCTAGAACGTAAAACACATTCTGCAATTTCATATATGATATACGTTATCTGTCAAACGATTGTTTATTTTCAAAAGTCCGGCAACGTTAATGCATGCTTGTCATCACCAACATCGGCGGAAAAATGTATACAGCACGAGAATAAACTTTCCGATTTGGCTGTGTGATTTAATAATTTGGTTTTAGAAAAGCACACTTGCGATAGAATATGCAAATGTTGTGTTTTATGAATTTGTAAATGTTATCATTGGTTGTGTAAACGTAATACACTAAAGAGCCAAAAAAACTGGTACACCTGCCTAATATCGTGTAGGGCTCCCGCGAGCACACAGAAGTGCCTCAAGACGACGTGGCTTTGACTCGACTAATGTCTGAAGGTATGCAGGAGGCATTGAAATCTGCGCCAATTTGAGAAAGTGTTGCATGTCTGTCACGTTTAATGATTCTCGTCAGTCGTCGTTTGTCCCATTCGTTCACGATCTTTTTCCGCCCGTAGCGATGTTGAAGATTTGATGTTTTACCGGATTCCCGATATTCACGGTACACTCGTGAAATGGTCGTACGTGAAAATCCAAATTTTATCGCTACCTCGGATATGCTATGTCCCATCTCTCGTGCGCCGACTATAACACCACGTTAAAACTCACTTAAATCTTGATAACCTGCCATTGCAGCAGCAGTAACAGATCTAGCAACTTTACCAGACGCTTGTTGTCTTATATAGGCGCTACCGACCGCATCGCGTTACTCTGATTGGTTCCATACCTCTGTTATTTGCATACGCACGCCTGTACTAGTTTTTTGGCTCTTGAGTGTATAAATGAGGCAAGCTATTTTCAGAGGAACTTATAACATGAGCAGCAAGAATAATATGAGGATCAATCAGCAACCGAGACAGACATTGATTGTAACAAATAAACGAAAAGTTATACAAGCATATATAAAAAAAAGTAAAATCTGCCTGGAACTGAAAAATAAGTAACAAAAAAGACAAACCTCCCTTACTGTAGCCATATGATTCACAGAGTAGCACTCACTATCCCACGTATTGCCATATATAGGACTGGTAATCGAGCAAAGGTTCCGCATCCGCATCTCCACATAGCTATAAGGGAAAACAAATAAAAAAGAAAAAAGGAAATAGAAATTAGGCACACTTGAAAGGTAAGTTTGACAAAATTTTGTATATTTTCAAACACTTTGTAGTTCTTATATTGCTGTTAGCCTGTAAATCGTTTTAGCTCTTATATTGTAATTAACAAGAATTTATAGGTACTTGACATGTTAACCGGCTAAGCCAGTTCCATGTTTAATTTGAGAGATTTTGGGCGGCACCAATAGTCTTGCGTGAGAGCGGGGAAGATGAGATTGAGAAGGTTGTGAGGCAACGCTGGTATGAAACGCCAAGAAAAAACGAGACACTCCTGAGAAAATCCACTTAACAGAAGCATCTTCGAACACTATTTTCACGTGTCAAAATTTGAGAGTAATACCGTAGGGAGTTGAACCGAGATCACCTGAGTGAGATATGAGAGCCATAGCCACTATACCAGCCACGGACCAACGTTCGACTTGGAAAACACGACATTCGTCTAATTGTGTGTCAAATATTCTTACTTATTTCATAATTCACACATAAAACTACGCTTCAATAAATTCATCGCAACTAGTGGAAAACGTTTCTATGTTCAGTGGTTTGATAAATTACGGCTCGAAAATGTGCCCCTAAAGATTCGTTCTACAAGAAGGCAAGGAATGCAGCAGACTGAAGCACGTCAACAACCCAGTACTGTGAACAATCACGCGAGCGATCTCTTGGGATGTCTCACTCTCAACCTTCAGTTCCAAGCCTCATCGGGCCCACCTGACGCCTGTCATTGAGATCAGACAATACCTCCCCTACTGCGACAGCCCACTGCCAACCATCCCCTCCCTTCCCGGCGTTAAAATTCATTAAATTCAATGTTGTGACAATACCTTTTTTGGCTTGATTTTATTCAGAAAACTATAGCTGATTCCATTATTATTTTTTGTTTCAAGCATTTCTTTCCAATTAACTGGAAATCATGCTCAAAGTTACGCAATTCTAACACAAAAAAAATATGTTTTACATTTATAGAATGAAAAAGCATACCCATAACTCAAATAATTCAAGTTTTTAGTTATACAGAAATAACATTCGTCGCCATATCTTTAATAATTCCAAAATAATCATTATTTCAAAACCATTGTGTATTTCTCACACGATATGGGACTATATAACACTCTTAACAATATCACTTATACAGTTTCTGAATTATTTTGATTTGTAGTACATTTACGCTCCGTCCGGACTTGTATTATTGATATTTGTATTTTTTTTGTATTTGTTAACTTTTCTGTAAAACGCATTCTCCAGGTATAGGCTGTTCAGGGTAATGGGAACACTTTTGAAATCAACCTTTGAAAAATAACATACCAGTTTAGTAAATTTCATAATTATTCAACGTCTGTGTTTGTTATTGCTGCTTTTACTTTTACATAATTTCGCGCCATTTTATACGAGTCGTCTGCTAAAGCCAGTTTACCCTGAGGGTCTGGCAGAGTTAGTCCAGAGTTGATCGAGTAAAGGATCTGGTTAACTTGGGTTGATAGTTTTTTGCTTTGTACATTTTAGAGTGCGAATTGGGTTATTAAAAAATTCATGTTTTCACTTGACTATCACATTAATAAAGTTAAAAGGCCCATTATCAAGTGAATTTTACATATGGAGGGGAGTACAAAATCAGGAGGAGAGTAGATCTTAAGGAGGGCCTTCAAAATGGCGCACTTTAACGTAAACAGCCATTATAATCCGTTCACGGTTACCTCAAACTTTAGTGAGGCCCTGATAAAATTTCTGCTTCCAAGGCATTCCTCCGCCTCATACAAACAAATCTGAACCAAGTCAAAAAAAAATCACACCATGCGGACAGCGACCGCATTCGCGCACACTCAGTGTAATAATAATTTGCATAAGAACTATTTATCACCACTTATCTTCTTCCTGTATGTATTCATATTACTTATAAATTAAATAATAATATATATAGATAAAATATAAGTAAAAATTCGATTTAATAAAAATTAAGGCACTTTTACGTTAACACGAGTTTAAAACGTTTGTGGCACACTGCATATTTAGGAAACAAACAAGCACGTCGTACGTGTGGTAATTTTTCAGAGGTTTACTTCAAAAAGTGCAAAGAAACCTCGAATAGACTATAACAGAGTGGATGTATATAGTTACTTCATATTTTATATGTATTCGTATATTTTATATGACCTATATTCTATTTTAAAGTGAATTTTAGTAAGTCTTGTACCTCAGGACTATTGCAGTTTACCAGATGGATCATTTGAAACAGACTGAAATAAATATGTATAAATAAACGTTTCCTAAACGCCTCGTAAAGTCACCGAATTCCCTCGCTTCATTATACGTGTCTGCTGTGTGTCGACGCCAGCTCGCGAACACCGAGGAATGTACAGGCTATTCACGATAAACTGAGCATATTTGAAACCACTGCTTAAGATCTACTTGTATTCACAACATGTATTATTCCGTCATATCTAAAATAAGCATTGCCACGGCATTAACACTTTATACATGTGTCGGCCATGTGAAATAGTAAAATTATTAGAAAAGTCCATATTTTACAAATTTGCCAATTCTTACCCAAACATGCACTAGAAAAACAGGAAGCAAACGAAACCATTTTAATATTCACACATGTTTACGTAACAGTAGATGTATTTGGCGGCTCCGAGGACAAGGGCTGAGGACTGCGGATCTTAGGATCCGCCGCCATCTTGAATCTGCAATTTTGGATGATGTTTACAGCTACCATCTTGGATCCTGCTATATTGGATTATGCCATCTTGTTTCCGTCCACCATCTTGTTTCCGGCCACCATCTTAATGTAGGCTGCCATCTTGTTTCCTAATTACTTACCTTCGCATCTGTCGCATGCTGTAGTTCTCTCGTCATCCACTAGAGTTCACCACGGATTACTGTAATGTTGTTTATTACTGCTAATGTGTCCCGCCCTATTAATCCCCTTCGTTCGACCATGCCATCTTGCACTTGTCCTTCATCGCCAGCTAAGGGCGCTAGTGTCACTCTCGGTCAGCCACCATGTTGGGTATAGAGTTGGCCGCTAGGGGCCTGGCATTTTTATTTCGGAGCTCAAAATATCGTCTTGAGGAGGGCAGAATCAAACTCCCGAACCTTGGGTCGGCATTCAGACGCCTTATAACACTCGTCTATTGGGACACGTGCTGGGAAAAGTGTTAAAAAAATAAGTATATGTAATATAGTGTGTCCGGGGACGAATAAATATTTTTTCGTGATTATTCTAATTTAAATAATAATAATTTTATACAAGTTTTTTGACTATCCGAGACTTATATAGACCAGCAATAAGATTTGTTTTATATAGTCATAGACAGGAAATAATAATATTTTTTATATAGTTATAATTATTTATTAAGTGTATTTTTCTTTTTAAGTAGTTTTGAAGCATTTTCTTATCTTTTTAAAAATACTACGAAATGGTGTACCTTAGAAATAAATCACATTTTTATTACATTTCTTTATTTATTTAGGTTACCGGAGTTGAGTTTGTGAGCATGCATGGACAGGCAGGACAGCTGACCCTGTCAAAACAATTGTAAAACTACCAGACATCTACGAATCGATTCATTTATAAAAAACTAGAATTATTTTATTTAAATTTAATGTATTTATAATTTGAAAAATGCCTAAATATAAAAATAATAGAGTAAAACGAATTGAAAATGTATTTTTAATGAAAAATCAGTTTATGAAAGTTAAATTATGTAAATGTTACACTTTCCCATGACACCTGGTAACATTAAAAAAAAAGAAGAAGTACTCTTGGAGGAATGGCAATTTCAACCCCCAACCTCAAGATCAGGAGTCGGGTAGTTTAACCACTGAACTACTTAAGCAACGATAGGAAGGTTTTCTTGAAATATGTTATAATACCCACCAAACGTAAAGGCTGCCATTCCCTCGTACAATTACAGAAATTCATATGTATTACACATTTTGTCATATATTTTTTTCATCGTTGCATATATGGCTCATGGCCACATTTATTGCAGAGCTTTTTCAGTTTAAATTTATCACATTTACCATTTTGAAAACTTTTTAAAGGCAAATGTTGTATTAAAAACATTTCGTTATTTTTTTCAGTTGGGGTCTGGCGAATATGTACAGACATTTAAGTAAGCTAGTATAATTTGCGAACTCTTAGGAGGCAGGCTCGTGAAATTCAGTTAGCAACAATAATTTCTAGCTCCAAATAAATATGTCTGTTTCTGGTAGTCATATTACTTTTTATATGTATAGGATATGTCAAATAAAATAATCTGAGTTTATTATTCCATTTAAAATTGTTTTACTTAATGTAAAACATTTAAGAATGTTTTGTTGATTCGTACCGAAATTGTACACAGAATATAACGAAACCATGCAAACAGTTCTCTCAACTTCATTGCCTGTCTCCTCTCTTTAAGTATAATTATTACACGATGTAAGAATTTGCAAAGTATTCTCTGCCTCGTCTGTTTTGTTGACATAAATATGGCACACAGATTATTTAAATGTATTTATATGTGACCAATCCAAGCACATCATATGAGTAACGACTCTCTGCACAAGTATGTTATAATAATGATATGTATCAGCATCTGCTAACACTTTTAAAAGCATAGTTTTCTATGTTTTGCGTACCAATAGGCCCTTGAGACTTGGAATGTACGAGGGCATATAGGGTGATAATAATTTGTGCTCTTCTCAAACATCATTCCTTCGCAATCCTCACCAATCCTCACTAATCATTCGATCAAAGCGGACCCCTCGTTCGTTCCTTCGATCAATCCTTCAGTTTGCACCCTCCTCCTACACATGTAGAAATTACATTCATTCGCCATCTCCAAATTTGTACATGTTGACTGAATTAACATTTTATATGCAATCAACTATCCATTCATGTTTATACAAAAGTTTTTAATATCATTCTATATACAGATCTTTCTGTTAATATTCGAGTACTCGTAGCACCACTTTAAAGTTGTGGGGAAAAAAGGATACGACACAAAAAAAAAAAACCATTATTTTGTAATAATAATTTATTATTTTTTTGTAATAACAATTTTATAATAAAGCAGTTCATCATATTATGCGACATATCCCCGTTCCTTCAGTTTATGTCAACAATGCATGAGAGATCCCCGCGCTTTTGCAGGCCAATAAAATATCTGAGTCTATCAGTAAGTTAATTCGGGTCTTCGGGAAATATGTAAAGAGCGTTCTTGACGCCTTCTGCCTTCTTCGCATCACTTGTCGAAGGAAACTCGTTGGTAAAATGTGTGGGAACGTCGAGGGTATCATCATCCTTCTCATCAGATGCTTCATCAATATGGTCTTCATAAGTCATTATCATCAATGTTGTCTTCATGATCGTCTTCACCTCCTGTTTCATCCTCAATATCAAGTTTACTTTTCTTTGTAGGAGTCACATGGACATCATCAGTATTTAGAGCCGACAACCATTTATTTTGAAGTTCGTCGACTTCACGCGAACATCTTGCAAGTGTACTTTCCACACATACCGACTCAATCATGCCTCGTTAAGTATCTGATTCCGTCATTAGCATTAACTTTCCCATCATAAGTGTCTGCGGAAACAGTACCCATCGTTGTAGCAGGAGGTGTTGGCGACATAACTTGCTGGTTTCCAGTAAACGAACCCTTGAAGATCTCGATGTAAATGTAATAAAAAAAATGTGTTTTGTTTCTAAGGTACACCTTTTCATAATATAAAACAACTCTTAAGAAAAAATATACTTAAAAAGAAAATATATACTTAAAAAGGATTATGACTATGTGAAAAAAACCATTATTGCATGACTATGACTATCAAAAAAATTATATAAGTCTCGGAGAGTCAAAAAAATATATATATAATTATTACTACACATTAGAATAATAGCGACAAAATATTTATTCGTCCCACGCACACACACGATATTACTTCTTTTAAACCATCATCAGCACATGTTCCAATAGCTGAGTGATATAAAGCATCTGCATACCGACCTAAGGTTCAGGAGTTTGATCCTGCTTTCCTCTAGATCATATTTTGAGCTCCGGAATTAAAAAAAACAGCGCCCCTGGTGGTCAACTTTAGAACCAATATGGCGGCTGAATGAGAGCGACACCAGTGCCCCTAGCAGGCGATGAAGGATAAGTGGAAACAAAATGGCGGGGTCAAACGAAGATGAGTTATAGGGTGGCACACTAGCAGCAATAAACAACATTGTAGGGATCGGTGATGCACTCTAGCAGACGACGAGAGATCTACAGCACGCGGCAGATGCGAAAGTTAGTAATTGGGAAACAAGATGGCNGATGCACTCTAGCAGACGACGAGAGATCTACAGCACGCGGCAGATGCGAAAGTTAGTAATTGGGAAACAAGATGGCGGGACGGAAACAACATAACGGTATCCAAGATGGCGGCAGATACGCCGTTTCGCAGCCCCCATTCCTTGTCCTTGAAGCCCCCAAATACGTCTTTCTGTAGCATTGCAATTCAACGACAGGGCATGGGACAATTTTCTCTCCGTCGTTATTAACTTTTCTGGGCGCACGCCATTCAATGCCCGTTATATTCTGTATGCAGGTAGGAACAGTGGCATTTTTCAAAGGTTGATTTCAAAAGTGCTCTCTTTACAGCGAATAGAATATAGCTGTCGTTCCGACGAGAGCTGATTCCCTTGTCCGCAGTTTCTTGCGATCCTCGCGTCAGCGCTCAGCCCCTCCACGTCGTCTCGCCTGCAGCCGCGCGCATTGTTTCAAACTCGCATTACCGAACAAAAGCGCAGCGGGATGTGAAGGGTGGAGGCGAAAAAAAAAAAAAATTTGGTGGGGGAGGAGGAGGGAGGGTGCCAACGAAGGTAGCAAGCCGCGTCGTTTCAAAAGTTACGCTGTTAATTATCACCAGCCATCTTTCCACGCCGCGTCACCCGAATGACGTCACGGCGCGGCGTGCCCACCCGACCGGAACTAACATTATCAGGCCGTTGCTCTAATTCGGACGGGGATTCTGCCCAGGGGAGACTGAAGTCTGCATTGGGGTGGTGGGTGGTGGAGGGGGAGGGAGACAGTCGATATACACTGTGAAATTTTTTTTCCATGTTTCTACTGACTATATCTTGGAAACTATATAGTAACTTACCAAAATGTTCCCATAAAGTATTTTAAAAGGTCTGCAAACTTTACATTTGGTTTAAACACGAACCATTTTGGTCACCAATAAATTACCGTTTAAGGTGTTGCACCGAACTAATACTAGTATCGCAACAACGCTCTGTCATACAACGGGGGCAACAAGGACGTGTTCTAGCAGCAACTTCTACGGAATATATTTTCAGCAACTAGGCGTAATGTTACTTCGCACAAGTAAAAGTCTTCTCTCATTAGACTTTTTTTTTTGCAACTTACCAGATAGACGATACTGTCACTTAAAAAATAACAACTAATCATTAAAAATTTTAAAAAGTAATAAATTGAATGTTATTTTAAGGGGATCGCCTACTTGGAGCTATTTTCCGCGTCTCAGGCAGAGAAGCACGGAAGCTATAAGGGCGACACTGCCACGCTCAACAAGTGCACCCATCGTCGTTACATGCAGGCTAGGAACTGGCGTGCAGTGGTCTCGTCGTGCTGCATGTACACATGGATCTTTTAAGCGGTAACCCTACATCATTTTATTTGTAGAAAGTCTGTAGCTATTGATAGAAATTTTGTAGAAAGGTTCAGTGCACCTTGAGTATGTTTGTATGTATCTGACGCGTACATTTATGAAACGGCGATTTGAAAAAGCCGTTTTTAGGTATGTTGAAGTGCTTCGAATTGTTGTTTCTAAAGTGCGTGGCGTCTTGAAAGCACTCAACAGGTCTCGTCTGAAGCGTGTGTTGTTTTCGTAAATCAGCACATTAGACGCGCGCTTAATAGTGTGGTGGAAAAACTTGTATTTTAAACCCACTTTCCCGCAATTCAAGAAACTGGTGGATAGGCACCTTAACCACACTTTTTTTGGTGTCACGTCTCGGTGCATTTTTTAAATGCTAGTAACGGCTATAGTCCATTCACGGTTACTTCCAACTTTTCTGAAGCCCTGCTAAAGTTCTACTTTCAAGTTATTCCTCCGCCTCGTGCAAACAAAGCTTAACTAAGACTAGGAAATTACACCAAAGGGCCAACGCACCGCATTCGTGCGCACTCAGTTCAATATAATTTTGCATGATAACTATTTATTACTATACATTACCAACACATATTTTCTCGTTGTTTTTATTCATATTAATAATAACTAAATATTATAATTTATATATAAACTACAGGTCAAACTTCTGTTTAACCAAAAATAAGGGACTTTTATGTTAACAAGATATAAAATCCTGTGATAGAAGGCATATTTGGGTAATAACCAAACGTGCCATTCTGGAAGTGATTTTTCAAAGGTTTGATTCATTAAGTGTGAAGAAACCGCGAATAGACTATAGCTTTGTTCTATTTCAGCTGGTAAGGGTCCGTAACNGTTTGATTCATTAAGTGTGAAGAAACCGCGAATAGACTATAGCTTTGTTCTATTTCAGCTGGTAAGGGTCCGTAATATGCTACGTGCCCTTCAAAAATGCACCGAGGTCGTGCTGTCAATTAAGGACTGTTCCAGCTCAAACGAAGGGCACGAATGCACAAAAATGTAAAAAGGCGGGGAAGCGAGAGTTCTCCGAGGAAACCCGCTGACCAGCGGCATCTTCTGGCACGATTCCCACATGCGAAAATCAGGGAGCGACCCCGCCAGGAATCCACCAGTCATAAAGACTCAGTCTTAGAGTTTCGGGATTTTCATTGGCCGAGACAAATGGTTAAGTAGTTTTGTACACTGCACACGACGACCAATAATGAAAGGAAATGTTCTGACATGTGCTCATTACTTTGAAACCTATGCCACAGTCAACTTCTCCTGCGATGAACCATCGTCTCTGGAAATTGTGTGAATCTATGGACGTCTTCATTATTATTTTTTTAATACTCCTTCAGTTTCAAGTACAAACGCTTTTTTTTTTTACAGTGTATCGTTCGGCGAAATTCGCGAGGGAAATAAGAGAACGCGCGTTGGCAGCACTCGCACTGTAGAGAACTTTCACCTCACGTTTCAGACGAGAGTGACTTTTTGAAGAGGAACTGTAGCTAGTGTCATCTCGCAGGGAGAAGAACATTTATAAACTTGGCTAAACACGTGATTTATTTCCAGGCAACCGTTGCAAGTATGCAAATAAATGAATGCAGAAAAACCCAGGACGTTAATTAGCAAAAATTTTACTGTGTCTACCACCTGAGGACGACGACGGATCGCTGTTCCAAGAACTTGTTTCTTTGTACTGTGTCGCGTTCGTTCCTTTTTCAAGTCTCTTTTGTCTGCCGTCTTCGTTGTTTTGTGTCATTCCTTGTCTGAGGGGTTCGTAATTATTTGTTTCCTAATATTTGTTAATTATTTATTTTGTTATCTATTGCGTTAATCCTTTTTCATTTTTTAAATTATATTTTCCTTATTTGTTTGATTTGTGTTTTAAGGCGAACACCAAGATGGTTGGAACTGATTTTATAGAATACTTTTTTCAGTTAATTATTTAATNTTTTAAATTATATTTTCCTTATTTGTTTGATTTGTGTTTTAAGGCGAACACCAAGATGGTTGGAACTGATTTTATAGAATACTTTTTTCAGTTAATTATTTAATTAAAATTTTTTTTTATCTATTTCATTATGTCATGTTTGTTTTTCAACAACTCGGTTAATTATATTCGAATATCTACTATTTNTCGTAATTATTTGTTTCCTAATATTTGTTAATTATTTATTTTGTTATCTATTGCGTTAATCCTTTTTCATTTTTTAAATTATATTTTCCTTATTTGTTTGATTTGTGTTTTAAGGCGAACACCAAGATGGTTGGAACTGATTTTATAGAATACTTTTTTCAGTTAATTATTTAATTAAAATTTTTTTTTTATCTATTTCATTATGTCATGTTTGTTTTTCAACAACTCGGTTAATTATATTCGAATATCTACTATTTNTTTTTTTTTATCTATTTCATTATGTCATGTTTGTTTTTCAACAACTCGGTTAATTATATTCGAATATCTACTATTTGTTATGTACAGGAACATTTCACATGCTCAGTGACCCATACACTAGACTGCACGGTCTTCATATGCTCGAGCCTGAGTTATTTGTTCGTTGGCTGCTGCTTCAGTGAGTAGCGAGTTTTACCCCATACCAGGTAGTACGGAATTCACTTATTTTTTCTTGCAGGTTTGTTAATGACTTATTTTTATTGTAAATAAGGCTCATAAATATATTTTTTCATCATAAATCCATAGGAAGCTATTTTAGACGAAAAACGACATTATTAAAGCTGAATGTATTTTCACAATCAATCCGCAAAACAGTGCAAATAAATTCACTTTGTGACTATTTCTCTGTATACGCTGTATGCTGTTAATATAACACTTTTGAGAGTTCTGCCTTAGGCTCTGCCTTTCTGCTTACGCTGTATCCTTCTACAATATACAAAGTTAACATTCCCATGGATTCGAACAATACATTCATGCTTGTTCTCATTTAACAGCGAACAGCCTATAGGCCTACATAGACACTGTAGAAATAGCAGAAAATAATTAAGCCAACATATTTTAGAATTTGTTGGCGCAATTTTTGCTAACTAGCTGCGTACCAGTAACAAACGTTTAGAATTAAAGTATCAGAATTCTCATTGGTCCAGTGAAGTGGGAAAGTAGCTGCAATAACACAGATGGCGAACAACGAAATAAATTTTCGACACGTACTGTTTATGGTACGTTTTAATCTAAGAAGCCGATAACTTTTCCCGCGATAAAACATTATCTCTACCTAAACGTAATTATATTCGTAGCAGGTTATATTAGTTGATTGATATGAAAATTACGTAAATCTAAAGCTTCTGCCAGTTTCACATTAAACATATTATTTGAATTTTTTTTATATCTTTAATATATAAAGAAAAAATGCGTCAACAAAATTTTGACTCTGCAGATGCTACTTTAAAAATATGAATTAATAATTCACAACACGACTTTTTGTTTACATTTACCAGTATCGCAAGTACCCTACATACAGTGATGAAGAAAATTAAGACATGTTTAAATGGTTGTCTTACTTAAAACACATTGAAACTATTCATTAATACACGAGTTAGCACACCACGTATATGCGAAGGGACTCTCTAGTGCGTTATGAAGTCTATCTGCCTAACGTGGTGCGGACTTACACATAGATAATCAATGTTATATGAGCAAGAAAATAAGGGGTCCAGCCATTTTATAACATCTTACATCAGTATATTTAGTTTTTATGTATTATTGCAACGTGATTTTCAAGCCAAATAAGTGAAAATGATTATAACTATCTCAGGAAACAATAAATAAAATAAAAATTACTCATATTCTCTGGAAATGTTAGATGTTTGAGATTTAAAACTTGCATGTTTTTTCTTAGGTCCGTGAAATTTAAGCTGCAATGGGTTTAATAAATAATAATGTAATTTTTGTTTGTGTATGTCGTTGTTGTTGTTGAAGTGCAGGAAATCTTATCAGCCAACTTCACGTCACAATTTCAGGTGAGAAAAACAACCGCTCTAAATGCCTGTCAAAGGAATGTCGACTTCCCGTAGTTCGGCAGAGGCTAAGAGAGTCAGAATTCTTTCACGGACAGAAGAACAGCCAACCGTTGAAAAATTAGTTTACCCTGCAAAGTTTAGCTTGGCGGCGCGCTGATAAGTCTATTACGTTGCTGGAGCAACAGCATTTCCGAGGGCGATCCGCGGTCTCCTGGCAAGGCAGCACGTCGATCCATCTTTTCTTCTTCCCGCCTTCATAAATAATTAATGGCCGCGGTCGATGATATATTTTTGCAGGTCAGGTTGGACGGGGGCCATTAATCAGTCGATGGGAAAAGTTCCTCTGCTTGTCATCGATATGTCGGCACCTTCCCTTGCTGGCCGGAGAGATGTCTGCCGGGAGAATTAACGATCTAGGCGTCGGGACAGGTCTGCGGATATGGAGGTAGGCGAATGAAGACGCAGCTGGGGATGGGTCGATTCCATGATTCCTTTTCAGACCTTGTTTAGTAATTACAACGGAAACGTTTCTCTCATTGCAGTGGGAGCCGCGAAGGTGTTGTGTTCATAATACTGCCTCCCGCCACGACGAAGGCCACTCGCGTGTGTGAAACATAGAGGGCAGTGCCGCTGGCCAGTGGGTTATCCTTTTCCACCACCGTCGCATTATGTCGCTGCTCCATCTCGACCATAGGCACTGAAGATGTCAGCTGTTAAGCACCGGTCAAATCTCTTGTATATTATTGCAAGTCAGTTGTTTACTCAAAATAACTTCACATGGTAATGCGCATAGGAACGCTGAAGACGACGGAACGACTGAAGTGGGCTCCGAACCACATGATGCAAACTTCTCATAGACCGAGTGATTCCGGTCTCCTTGCCACACTAGAGTGAGGCCTTTGCCTGCATGGCCGTTGAAAATTGACGAATTAAAGCTACCCAGGAGCAAAAAAAAAACCTGTTGGCGAGTGAACTCCGTGCAGAGTAGTGACTTAGTGTTGTTTATTTTGGTTTCCTTCAGTTATTTTACACCTCCGTATCTAGACGAACTGCATTTATTTTTAAATTTTCGTACTTCTTATTTTAGAAATCAAGTCAGAACTATCTAATTATTTTAGGTGAATGTTTCACGCTTGACCCCTTAACGCACACGTTAATTTTTAGTTTCAGGTGTTTCGAAATAAAAAAAATTTGCTGTGAACAGTACTTAAGAATTCCTCATAACAACTGACACTTTCGAACCTACGGAAAGAGTTTCAGTATATCCGCGGCACAAGAAGCAACCAATAACATAATAGTTGGCGTGTCAGCAGCATTGCTCAGGGAAAGGTGGTATTCGTATTGGTAATACCTTCTGGACTTGCAAAACACCTACCATGATTGTTCCTATTCTGCAACGTGTTAAGCGTAAACGAGTATACTCGGGATAATATGAAAGGGTTAATCAGGAAACACAAAAGTATTTCTCAAAACACTGTAGTGGAGCCCTAGACATGTTTATTTATTATCAGTTTACACGAGAAAAAAAATGCAAAGAAAAATTCACAAAAAACATTACGTAATCTGTTTTTTGATAAGCTGCAACAGAACTTGCAAACTACCGTTAAAACTTTATGTTTATTTCAGTTATAATTGTTGCAAGAGTAATTGAAGTATTACTGAATTCGTCTTGTTGAAGAAACTAGCCTGTTTGTTGAAAAGATGGAGCGATTTGAAAATACGTAAAGATAAGAGACAGGACCATGACAGATAGTTTTAATGATGTTAACTACTTGCGTTTNGAGCGATTTGAAAATACGTAAAGATAAGAGACAGGACCATGACAGATAGTTTTAATGATGTTAACTACTTGCGTTGAAAAATATTTAGATGTTTTTCACAAGTCACGTGATTGTTTTCCTTACGTTAACAGCATTTAGACATAATGAGCCCAGAGAACATTTAGACATAATGAGCTCACGTAATTATTAAAAATATGTATACAGTTTTTATATTCTTTTAANGAGCCCAGAGAACATTTAGACATAATGAGCTCACGTAATTATTAAAAATATGTATACAGTTTTTATATTCTTTTAAACTGTTTCTTCAGTTGAAGAAAATTAAACACATAAGCTAAATTTGCGTATACGACGATGGTGGTTTTTGTAAGGTGCCATATTATTTAAGGAATTTTTTTTCTGATGTAACCTATGCAGATAGAGACACTAGCACAACGCACGTGTGTTTGTTTGTAACAGCTTAACGTCTTGTTGACAGCGGACCAATAAATACGGGAAAAATTGCTCGGGGTACGCCATCGGCTGTATCAAGGAACCATGTGCGGTGTTCGTTTGGAGTGATTCCGGAAAGTAATGGAAACTCGAAATCACGATGGCCGGACTGGTAATGGAATTTGAGTTGTCCCGAACACGAGTCCAGAACGTTACAACGAATTTTCCTCGCTCGGCAAATATGAATGTGTTAATACACTAAANTTGTCCCGAACACGAGTCCAGAACGTTACAACGAATTTTCCTCGCTCGGCAAATATGAATGTGTTAATACACTAAAGAGCCAAAAAAAAAACTGGTATATGCGTTCGTATGCAAATGACAGAGGTATGGAACCAATCAGAGTAACGCGATGCGGTTGGCAGCTAGATAGGTTACTGCTGCTACAATGGCAGGTTATCAAGATTTAAGTGAGTTTGAACGCGGGGTTATAGTCGGCGCACGAGANCCATTTCACGAGTGTACCGTGAATATCGGGGATCCGGTAAAACATCACATCTTCGACATCGCTGCGGCCGGAAAAAGATCGTGAAAGAACGGGACAAACGACGACTGACGAGAATCATTAAACGAGACAGACGTGCAACCCTTTCTCAAATTGGCGCAGATTGGATTTGTGGACTGCCCTGCAGGATTCATGGTGTGAATTGCCTCCTGCATACCTTCAGACATTAGTCGAGTCCATGCCACGTCGTCTTGCAGCACTTCTGCGAGCTGCGGGGAAGGGGGCTATACGATATTAGTCAGGTGTATTTACGGTGCCATTTCACAAACATGTGAGTAATTGTCACAGGATCAATTTAAAACTAGATATTTTACAGGACACTGGGAGAATACGCGGCTGGGTGAAGGAAAATCTTTGCACATTTTCGGAAAGTTTGCAATTAAGGGGTCTCCATAGTAAATAGAATTAAAACGCCTCAAGGTCGCGTCCAGCCGTAAGGAAGCATTGCAACTGCGATTTAATACAGCAGAAACAAGCTTCGCGCGTTTTTTTCCCCTCGGTATTTTAAGCGATGACGTCATCGTTTTAATACAGTGATCTTTCAAAAAAGATATATAGCATTATGACTACAGTTTAAAACTTTGTTTTACAGAAGAACAAAAACAGTGGGATACCGACAGTGATTTTTACTGANCTTTGCACATTTTCGGAAAGTTTGCAATTAAGGGGTCTCCATAGTAAATATAATTAAAACGCCTCAAGGTCGCGTCCAGCCGTAAGGAAGCATTGCAACTGCGATTTAATACAGCAGAAACAAGCTTCGCGCGTTTTTTTCCCCTCGGTATTTTAAGCGATGACGTCATCGTTTTAATACAGTGATATTTCAAAAAAGATATACAGCATTATGACTACAGTTTAAAACTTTGTTTTACAGAAGAACAAAAACAGTGGGATACCGACAGTGATTTTTACTGACTTTGTCACTTTTCAATGACCACATTAATGTATAAATAACCACATTTATGAACTGGCAACAAAATATTGACCTTCATTTCTGCCGTGAAAAAATGTATTTACACTGAAATATTCTACAGGTTTAAAAAAATTAGATTAAACACAACTGTTTACAACGGGACCTATATGACAACTAAGGAACCAACGACACTCAAAATTTTACACTTCATGCTGCATATGTGCTCATTTTTTTAGTTTTGTAAATATCAATTTAACTATGGAAAGACAATATTATTCGTCAATGCGAAGGAAAACATATGCGTATTTCAGTAAATAAGTTGGTAATGCTTGAGGTTAATTAGAAAAATCCTTAGTATTTGTCTGTTTGGTAGTAGAAGTGCCTAACTAGGGTGCCTTAATGGCGACGTCGCGCAATGCCTCATCAGTGCTGACATCTGCCGGCGATCGCGCGCACCTGCACGCAGAGCCGTGCGCTCTTAATCCGTCCCGAGTGGGATTTACACCGGATATGGCGTTGCGGCGAGCGGCCGGGGGGTAAAAAATATGCTACTTGGTTAATTAAGGAGCGCTCATTTGTAGCGAGGGACTTGTAGATTTCCGCCAAGCAAATGAACTCCCCTAGGCATCACTGCGAAAAATGGAAAGGATGAGGAATCCAAGCAATATTCTTCGAGCAGGGAAAGAAATGCAAATGATGGGAAAACAGCCCACAAAATATTCAGAATGAAAAAAAAATCCTTAAAATAATTAAGTTAATTGTTATTTTGCAAGATCTTAAAAGTGGGAGGCAGTTTCAAAGAAAAATTTTTTTAATATGCCAAGAATATGCGTTCTGGAGTAGCATAATTTTATTTGGAAGTGGACCGGCAGGTTTTCACTTGGCAGATGAAGAAATTGTTATTCCCTTGACTGCACACATACACTGTCGGAATAAATTGTGTAAACAACTGGAGTCGTAATTAATGTAACAAATATTCAGCGAGGGGTTTCTGACCAGCTGCTGTGTAAACGTAGCCTTCAAAGAAGTAGTTGTGGGGGTTAAGCTTCCCAGCCACGAGCAACATACACTTGCTTATTAACAACGCTGAAAATAAACCGGTCTAAGGTATTAATAATAAATGCCAGTGGCCTAGTTATGAGAAGGGGGATAGATCGTATGACTGCTTCGAGAAACTTCAAGAAACCAAAAATGTATTTTGGATTGTCAGAAATAAACGCAGAATGTTAAAGTTAACTAAACATACGCTATGTTTGTGTGTTTGTATGTATTTATCCGTACATATGTAAATATTTATGAGCCGGTGTATATACACAAATTTTCACTGCGGTAACGCAGCAGTGAATCATCTCCAAAATTTAAAATGTTACTTTGCTGAAGCCACATAGCAACATCCCAGAAATTAAAATTGTTTTTCTTTAAAAGTTCAGCGTTTCAGTAAAACCCTGGATAGTGTTTTAATTATTTAAAGCTATATAGAAAACTTTCCAATTATTACTATATGCCACGTGCACGTTTTTTAATTTTAAAGCTATATTGTTTTACACAACTTATGTACATTAAACACATTGCATAGGTTTTGCATGATTTATGACTCTGATCCCTAACCTGAATGTTCAGTTTCACAAGCAAATTACATTTTGAGATATTAGACAGTTGAATTAGCACAGCGATATATGTAGTACATATGTAGCCAAATTTCCATGATATTTTATATTTTGACGTAACGAAACGACGTAATACAAGCCCAGATTTGTATTAACGTCTCTAATGTGGAGACTTTTTCTTTCATATCGCTGCTAACTTCAGTTCTTCTCTAAATTGATCCTGTTTTGAAACGTTTTAAGTCATACATCTAAAGCGCTTTATTACCGTGGCAGTAAAAACTAATTACCCAATCTTTATTCCCCAAATGAATCTTTGTACCAAAATAATTCATCACAAATATGACAATAAATGTTACTTTCTTGAATGAAACTTGTAGAAAATTAATAGACTAGTTAGTAGTAGGGCTATCTTCCTTCTGGCACAACAGCTGCTGGCTACGGTGCTTTGCTGCCGTCCACCATGATGTCACAGGCGCGGCCGGCGGCCACGTTCATCTCCCCCCTCGCCAGCCACCCCAATCCAAGGCCGGCCATTCCAGCAACCCGTAACCATAGAAATGATTTCAATAAAAAATATTTTAATAAAAAATGATAAAAAAAAGTATCTATCCGGCAACTTGGATTGTTAATCATTAAATCGGTTTATAGTATCGCTGCAGATCGCAATTCCAATTTTCTACTTTAGTCGAGTAATGTTGCCTAGAAATGATTTTAATAAAAATTAAATAATTTCGGCCCTACCTTGGATTTCTAAAAGTTCCGCTAGCACTTTTAACTGTTTTGTCAATGAAAATATATATATGTGTATTTTTTAAAATAATGCTAATATTAATCCTCTTTGGTTTCTAAAAAAAATAATTAATAAAAAAAAGGTGGTATTAAGCTCTGCATTTTATAAAAATTAAACTGCCAGGATGTGCGGGGGCAGGCTAGCAAGACAGATGCACCTGTCGTAACAGGCCTACATCTAGATGCCACTGCGGGGAAAGGAAGGGATCTACCTTGATCTCTGCATCCCGTGCGAATAAACGTGGAAGAATCCGGTTATATACGACAGTATTCAAGGTCAGTACTGCAGGTGTTCGCAGCGGGTTTTGCGTTGCAGGGGGAGGGGGCGGAAGGTAATTGGGAGGGGGGAGTGCAATGTTAAAAGCATACATGCTTCAAAGTCGTTTTCGCACCTGCATAGTGTCAGGTAACTGCGCATGTGAAAGCATACATGCTACTAAGTCGTTTTCGCACCTGCAAGGTGTCGGATGACCATAAGGTCTGCACCTGCATGGAGTCAGGTAACTACGCACATGCATGCGTACGTGCTTTCAAATCGTTTTCGCACCTGCATGGTGTCAGATCAAGTCAACAGGCATGGGAAGAGCTGTGTTAGCTTTGTTTCACAGAGCTAACTATCTCCAATCCCATAATACTGCATATAAATATATGCAAGAATAAAATGAATGTTAATTAAGGTAAAATATGTATTTATTTTTAAAAAATACATCATAACATGAATTAAAAATATTTGTAGTTTCTTTTTCAGAATGTCTTTCTCATCGACCCAGAAATCGTCACTATTCGAGTGTCCAAGCCACCTCACATACACACGTCCAGTACTTAGTTTCAGCAACTTTTCAACCAAATAAGCATAGGGAAACTTCGTAGACTGAATCTCCTCTGCATAAAAGATTCCGACGATGGGTTTACCATATAGGTCCNGGGGGGAGTGCAATGTTAAAAGCATACATGCTTCAAAGTCGTTTTCGCACCTGCATAGTGTCAGGTAACTGCGCACGTGAAAGCATACATGCTACTAAGTCGTTTTCGCACCTGCAAGGTGTCGGATGACCATAAGGTCTGCACCTGCATGGAGTCAGGTAACTACGCACATGCATGCGTACGTGCTTTCAAATCGTTTTCGCACCTGCATGCTGTCAGATCAAGTCAACAGGCATGGGAAGAGCTGTGTTAGCTTTGTTTCACAGAGCTAACTATCTCCAATCCCATAATACTGCATATAAATATATGCAAGAATAAAATGAATGTTAATTAAGGTAAAATATGTATTTATTTTTAAAAAAATACATCATAACATGAATTAAAAATATTTGTAGTTTCTTTTTCAGAATGTCTTTCTCATCGACCCAGAAATCGTCACTATTCGAGTGTCCAAGCCACCTCACATACACACGTCCAGTACTTAGTTTCAGCAACTTTTCAACCACATAAGCATAGGGAAACTTCGTAGACTGAATCTCCTCTGCATAAAAGATTCCGACGATGGGTTTACCATATAGGTCCNATAAGCATAGGGAAACTTCGTAGACTGAATCTCCTCTGCATAAAAGATTCCGACGATGGGTTTACCATATAGGTCCTCGATTTAATACATGTGTGAGTACCAAAGTCATATGCGAACTACCTTGTAAAATTCCGCATACCAGTTGTAACGATATGCCTTGTGGAAAATGTCACGTTGTTTGGAGATGCACACCAGGCCACCGATCTTAGCTTTAGGCTTGTATGAGTCCCTCTTCTTGTGGTTGGATTACAAGGTCCAAAGCAGGGACTCGTCCTTGACATAATTGGGCTTCATTGGAGTGGTAGAATAAACGGAAAAATTACACACGCAGACGAGTTTCGGCAGTAGTTCAATACACTTGTAGTTTTAATTCGCAGTGAAATGTCTCCACAATTTCGCTTTCAGGGTCCGATGAAAATGCTGGACGATGCTAGTCTTGAGTCAAGAGTATGTGGAATAGTGATTTATGCCGTACCTTTTCATCAGTGCATAGAAAGTAGCATTAAAAAATACTCTATATCATCGTCGGTGTGGAGATGTTTCGGTAAGCATATTATTTCAACTCATCTGCCATGGCCTCAGTGACGTCATATGCATTCTTCTACTTGAGCCATGTGACCCGGGCATTCTTGGAAAATGTGTATATTATGGTCCAAATGTAACTGTGGCCTTTATTCACAAGAGCAAAGTCTTGCATTTTGATCAGGTTGGATTGGAAAGTACCGTCCAACTCCTTCATTATGTACTTTCTCCGAGGATAAATCCTTCTGGCTTACCTGTACGATTCCCCCGAAACCACATATATCGTCGTCTCACGACATGGGCAGCTACGACGAGTTCTTCGATGATGGATTTAATCTCGTTGGTATGGGACTGGTTGCCCGCAGACTGCCAAGCGACCATTAGCCGTAGTCTATAGACGAATTCTTTCGGTTCGTCCCAAAACATGTAGTATATCTTACATTTGGCATCAATCTTCTGCAGCAGACTCGATCCAATAGCTTAGACCAATCGTGGAAATAGTGCAGCGATAATGTTGAATTTCGAATGGGTTGTGTCCTTAAATCGCTGTGTTGAGGGGTTATCGTTCGCGTAATGAGTACGACTGAACTGTAGCAGGCGACGTTAATTGCACAAATCCGATTAGGTGTAGTGTCTGGAACACCTACAAATAAAGAGTTCGCACATTCCATACGTCATTTCCACCTTGCGCTTGCCGATCTGCATCACATCTCCTGGAGAAAAAAAACCATTATTTCCTTGTTTCCGAGAAACCATTTTTCATCATAGTGTCGCAATCTGTACATCTTGTCACTGTTCCGATCTGAGTAGGAAGAGATGTAGTGCCCGATCAGGGTCTCCACCTCGGGTACGCGCTCTTGTGTCCATTTCCATTCTCGCACATGCAACAAATCGATCAGGGGCAAATCGTCTTCGTCGCTAGTGATGCCCCTTCCGATTCAGGCAGCTCTGGACTACTTTCCCCTTTATGTGTTGGGGTCGGTCCTTCCAACTTGATTTCGTGTTTGAATTCGGGCTGAGTCAAAGCTTCTTCCTGGCGTTGTCGACCAAGTTCGTCGAGACGACTGGTTATTGGCTTGTAAGATTCTTCCTTTCGATTCTCGAGAGCCAGTCTGTAACTTTTCACGAGTAGATATTTCACACTAACAGCTTCAATGGCCCTCTGCAGCTCAGTCATCAGTTCGGTTAGGTCCACTGTCATTCATAGAGNTATTTCACACTAACAGCTTCAATGGCCCTCTGCAGCTCAGTCATCAGTTCGGTTAGGTCCACTGTCATTCATAGAGTGGAATAAACACACAATCACACAGATATATATAGGTATATATCTGTACCTCGGAGGGATACAACACTATGTCCATTTTCATAACTTTACAGGAGAGGAGTTTTAAACATTTTTTCAACAAAAAGTGTTATTGGCACAGCTATTTATTGAGATGTTGAAACAATATTTTACCAGAACATTCTATTTATTGTTATTTACATCATGCAGTTGTTATAAAATAAAAAAAAACCTTTTTTACGGTTTTTTTCACTTTTTAATGGACATGGTGTTGTATCCCTCTAATAAAGTTATTGTACTATAAGACCTAATGTGGGATATTCAATAACAAACACAATACTATTTGACTTACAAAATGTATTTAACTATTTTATTTATAATTCTCTTTACAAATACAAATAATACATCTATGTATTCAACTAAAATGGTATTTTAGATGCAAAAAACTCAGTCATCATCAGGTAAGTCTCCTTCAGGGTACTCACTAGTGGTATTACTAGTATGCTTTAAGTTTTTATAAAAGTCATGGCAAACTGTAGGAACATATGGTAGTAATGCCAATAGATCATTATACTTTTGTTGTGATATTGGTATTGGAGTTGGTGTTACCAGTTGCAAATCGTTTGGCAATGTAAGGGGTCGCCTTCGAAACCTAACAAGGTCAATCTCCTGGTTTTCATCAGCGAAATTACTTTTCAAAAACAGAGTTCCCATGCTGTTCTGTTTTACTTGCAGTTTGACACAGGTTGACAGAAGAACTTGTTCTTTGTTGACATCTTTTTTTCTATTAATAAAGGGTGGATTTTCACATGTTTTGACATCGTACAAAGACCNTAAACTATCTTACAACTACGAAATGGAGCAGATGCCGAACATGTGTAACTAACTGCTGATACTTGTGTTTTCGCTTTATGGTGCTGTGGAATAAAAAAAATCGTAGACGAATCATTGATCGTTAACCGTTTATATAAAAGATGTTCGCACCTATATTCCCGTCAGTATGTCGGTGACCATCATATTCTAAGTTGTAAGACATCCGAGTAGAGGACGACGTTTTACCCGCCCTTGGAGCTAGAGAGTTAGTGGGTCGTCGGACTTACGATTTTTCAAACATAAAGCTCCATATCCAACATAGAAGAAAACGTGAATTTTGCATTCCGGCACATAGCGGCAGGAGACGTGAGAGAAAGCACTATTCCCACATGCGGATATGAACTGAAGGACATCGCCAATTCCATCAAGAAATCCATGCCATCGGACGTGACTTTCGAACTACGTGGTAACCCAAACACGCTAAAGGCAGAAATATTTTGTAGTGCCGATAGCGACCCTACCGAACCGGATACCATCGGGCCAATGCTAGGGTTCGAGGCGCGAATTTACGAAGCTGGTAAAATGCACGAATCCTTGCGACCAGTGAACATACTTCTGGTGAATGTGATATGCATAAACTCTTATTTGGCGAGCGGCTTCTACGCCAATGGTAAAACCAGCAATACACTGCACGAGTTCGCACTGACGGCCCCACCCGGTGATAAACTGGTCGAAGTTCCGAAAAGCATAATTGGAATTCCTGTGATGGCAATGAGCGCGCACGAAGTAATGTTATATGGGATTTAGGGTAAAGAGTATGATAGGGCTTCGTTTACTATCGTAAAGAAAACGGTGCTAATTCATATCTCCTATAACTTTCGTTTATTTAATAACGAACAAGTCCTTACTCTCCAAATTATTTTAGCTATGGAGTTAATACTTTAGGGTGGTACACCAAAATGTACATTAAAAGATTTAGATATTACAGGACTACCATATAGACTAATAATAGCAGTTGGAATAAAAAGTCCTTTATGTACAGGAATAGACTTCCAACACATAATATTTAGAGGATTCAAAGCAGACACGTTGGTAAAGGATGGATTAGGCATGTTATGATGTTTATGGAAGAAACAAAACTATCATACACCACTACCAGGTTTAGCAGTAATATCATGACATCCAACATGAAATTGTTATTGTTAGATTAGGTCTTTACATTTATCCCCTGTGACATCAAACAACCACAATATTTAAGTTATATATATTTAATTAAATATTTTATAAGGCATATTTATTAGATATCATTACTGTTTCATATTTTTTCTTATTCCTTATTCCTTATGCTCTTGGCATGCAGTATAGTAAATAATTATGTGAAGCAAGATACAAAAAACTTGTAAAAAAATTACTTCTCAATCCACATCAAAGCAAGTAAGACAAACCTTGTGTGCAATGCCGAAAAATTTTGAAGACAATGCAGTTGCCCACAAAGAATATAAACGGAGAAAAAAAACCGAAGCAAGTCAGACACACTGCATCATGTCTTCACATAATTATTTACTATACTTTTTGTGGGCTGATTTGTCTTCAAGATTTTTCGGCATTGTGTGCAAGGTTCATCTGCCTTTCTTTCGTGGGACACACGTAATTCTTATAACACATTGTGTAATCATTGTTTTTAAACATATATATGTTACTGTGTTCGATATTATTTGGCTAGTGACTTCTATTCGATAATTTTTTTTTCAATGCATCACACCGAGGCACGAAAGAATGTCATTACAAATTGTTTTGTGATGAAGGAAAACGATGCTGGAAAGGGGACTGGTAATGTTCTTAATACCTGCTTTTTCCTGGGTGGGGGTGAATGCGGTCAGGATGCATAATAGGAGGCAGTTTCTCGCCTCGGGGGTGTAAAATCTGAAGCGATTTCACTCCCACCTCACCCTCAACAAATATTATGCTGTTTCTGAATAGGCAATGTGATAGGGACTATAAAACATAAAGCCTTTTTTCTTTCAAAGTTATATGGTCGTCATTTTACTTCCACAATTCGTGCGAATAGGATTGGGCGCCTATGTTGTGCCTCCGACCCGTGGGTTATGAACAATTCACGGGATGTTCAACACTTACCGATGCTGGAATTGTGAATGTAAAATGATGGTTTTATCAGACACACATAAAAATTATTTAGGTGACAATGTTCCTACCATTCCTTCTCTCTTTCTTTTATCTATGCTCTTTTATGTTTTCTTTGTGTTCGTTTGTCTTGTTTTAGTTTTTTTTTTTAGGTGGGTTGCTTTCCGTCCCGGCATCGTAACCGCACCTATTTAATACGGTCATGCAGAACTGAAGAAAAACGGAAAAAACTATTAGTTAAATAACTTTATAAAATTTCTCCAAAAAAATGCTAGCAGACGTACTGTACAGTCCCTGGTACCAATGTCCGGGGAACCACGCACACAGTCATGCAATGTGGATGGTAAAGAGGGAGGGAGATGCCGAATCAAAAGATGTTAGCCACGCCCTCTACTCCACCACAATCTCCAGGGAGATTGTGGTGGAGTCTCTCCAGATGGAGAAGAGATTTCTACACTGAATAACATGAATTGTAAAAATAAATATATTGTGGAATATAAAAAAAATATTATGTTAAAAACATTTTAAAAATTGTTTTTGGTAAAATATTTTATTTCTAATGTATATCCCTTTTCTTCACTTTTAAAAAATATTACAGCTGCTATACTGGTTATATAAAAATTGAAGTCGTTAAAAAATTGTTACAAATAAGAAAAGAAGCGGATTATTTTTCTAAATTATAAGAAAAGAAAAAATTCTGTTGAATATTTTTTACCATTAACAACTAATTTAAGAGAAAATAAACTAATTATACTGAAAATTGATTTTACTTTTACTTCTTTAATTGAAGAGAAAATAAACTCAGTAAAAATGAATAGAGTAAAAAAAAACACAAATATTTAAAAAATATATATTTATTTAGAGCACAGGCAATCCACAAAAAAGTTATAATTAAAAGAAATAGTTCAAATAATGCTTTAGTTCAGAAGACTGTTACATGCATGGCTAAACAGTTCTAGCTTGAATGAGGGTAACAATCAGCTTCTTGCAAAGTGTCGCACAAGTCTCTGGATCGTAGTGATGTCCATCGCTTCCCAATTGGTCATCCACCTCACCTTAGCAACACTGCAGATCTTGCATGTCTTTAACAGTTGATTACACGACTTCCACATCGCCAATGGTCGGACCAACATCAACAGAAGGTCCGGTGAATCCAGCACCCACAGCTCCAGGAATACATACTGCTGAGCGTCGACGACAAGTAGGTTCTAAATTGTTTCCCGAGATAGAGGTAGAACCATCCATGGTCAGGTACCACCGCAGGACGCAAATCACTGAAACTGTCATAGTATACCGCACATTTGCCATGTTTATCATAAGTTACCCAGTGCGTATTGGGCNACGCAAATCACTGAAACTGTCATAGTATACCGCACATTTGCCATGTTTATCATAAGTTACCCAGTGCGTATTGGGTCTGGCTGTCGTATCCAGGTTGATTATGGTGCATTCGCGACATTTTGGTTTAGGGGGCAGAACATCATGCATGAACACACCGCAAAAATGAGGTATCTTCAATTTGCGTACAAACAGTTCTAAGTAGATGGTCGTGAGCGGTCATTTCANTGGAACAAAATGGACATAGTGTTGTATCCCTCCGAGGTACAGATATATATATATATATATATATATATATATATACACACATATTCACTCCCGAGTTGAGGAAAGCGAATTTTCGATCCTTTCCAGTCAGTCGATGCATGCTTCCAGCACCTTCTTGTTATGCTTCGCAATATCGGTTTAGCAGCCTGTTTGGACATTACCATATTTTGAAGATCCTTCAATTCTTCTCATTTCTGCACACTCGAAGTTTTGATTAGGTATACTATTCGTACCTCTGCATCCCCTACGTCCCTGTCCTTGGCCACCAAATATTCCACCAATTGATTTTTTATGCTCTCGATCTTTTGACCAAGAAGTGACAGGCTCCTGTGAACAGCAGTGAGGCGAGCATCCATGAACCCATTTATATCATCATCATTGGATTTAAGACCATGTTTGGAAATGGCATCATGACTCATGGTCAACATCTTACTATGAATTGTTCAAAGCCATGTCTAAAAGTGAGACGAAGTTCCAAGAAGAGAGGGAAGAAAAATACGGGACGATTCCTTCCCTCCTTGATACCTGCTTTCGTTGTTCTGGACGGTATCGCCGGGGCCATAACGAATATCGTTAGTGCGGTGAAACGAGCCTCGACCGAACGTAAGCAATTGGAGGAAAACTATTGCCACAACTGTAAACTGGAAGCTATCACCATGAATAAAAAAACGGCCAAGGACTTTACACACGACGGCCCTACCGAGGAGGAGGTGCGAGAAATAAAAAGTGATGCAGTAGGAAGAGGCACTAATGAATTCTCTACCGAAATCGCTGCTCACGAACATCCACTTGGAACTGTTTGCAGGTAAACTGAAGATGTCTCATTTTCGTGGTGTGTCCTTGCAAGATGCTTTGCCCCTAAACCCAAACGTGACGATTGTACCGTAATCAACATGGACACGATAGCCAGGCCCAGTACGCACTGCATAAATTATGTCAATCATGGCAAATGTGCGGTATACTACGACAATTTCGTTGATTTGCTTCAGCCACCCATACTGCGGCGGTACCTGAAAAATTGTAAACTATCTTACAACTACGAAATGGAGCAGATGCCGAACATGTGTAACTAACTGCTGATACTTGTGTTTTCGCTTTATGGTGCTGTGGAATAAAAAAAAATCGTAGACGAATCATTGATCGTTAACCGTTTATATAAAAGATTTTCGCACCTATATTCCCGTCAGTATGTCGGTGACCATCATATTCTAAGTTGTAAGACATCCGAGTAGAGGGCGACGTNTCGTAGACGAATCATTGATCGTTAACCGTTTATATAAAAGATGTTCGCACCTATATTCCCGTCAGTATGTCGGTGACCATCATATTCTAAGTTGTAAGACATCCGAGTAGAGGACGACGTTTTACCCGCCCTTGGAGCTAGAGAGTTAGTGGGTCGTCGGACTTACGATTTTTCAAACATAAAGCTCCATATCCAACATAGAAGAAAACGTGAATTTTGCATTCCGGCACATAGCGGCAGGAGACGTGAGAGAAAGCACTATTCCCACATGCGGATATGAACTGAAGGACATCGCCAATTCCATCAAGAAATCCATGCCATCGGACGTGACTTTCGAACTACGTGGTAACCCAAACACGCTAAAGGCAGAAATATTTTGCAGTGCCGATAGCGACCCTACCGAACCGGATACCATCGGGCCAATGCTAGGGTTCGAGGCGCGAATTTACGAAGCTGGTAAAATGCACGAATCCTTGCGACCAGTGAACATACTTCTGGTGAATGTGATATGCATAAACTCTTATTTGGCGAGCGGCTTCTACGCCAATGGTAAAACCAGCAATACACTGCACGAGTTCGCACTGACGGCCCCACCCGGTGATAAACTGGTCGAAGTTCCGAAAAGCATAATTGGAATTCCTGTGATGGCAATGAGCGCGCACGAAGTAATGTTATATGGGATTTAGGGTAAAGAGTATGATAGGGCTTCGTTTACTATCGTAAAGAAAACGGTGCTAATTCATATCTCCTATAACTTTCGTTTATTTAATAACGAACAAGTCCTTACTCTCCAAATTATTTTAGCTATGGAGTTAATACTTTAGGGTGGTACACCAAAATGTACATTAAAAGATTTAGATATTACAGGACTACCATATAGACTAATAATAGCAGTTGGAATAAAAAGTCCTTTATGTACAGGAATAGACTTCCAACACATAATATTTAGAGGATTCAAAGCAGACACGTTGGTAAAGGATGGATTAGGCATGTTATGATGTTTATGGAAGAAACAAAACTATCATACACCACTACCAGGTTTAGCAGTAATATCATGACATCCAACATGAAATTGTTATTGTTAGATTAGGTCTTTACATTTATCCCCTGTGACATCAAACAACCACAATATTTAAGTTATATATATTTAATTAAATATTTTATAAGGCATATTTATTAGATATCATTACTGTTTCATATTTTTTCTTATTCCTTATTCCTTATGCTCTTGGCATGCAGTATAGTAAATAATTATGTGAAGCAAGATACAAAAAACTTGTAAAAAAATTACTTCTCAATCCACATCAAAGCAAGTAAGACAAACCTTGTGTGCAATGCCGAAAAATTTTGAAGACAATGCAGTTGCCCACAAAGAATATAAACGGAGAAAAAAAACCGAAGCAAGTCAGACACACTGCATCATGTCTTCACATAATTATTTACTATACTTTTTGTGGGCTGATTTGTCTTCAAGATTTTTCGGCATTGTGTGCAAGGTTCANATTTACTATACTTTTTGTGGGCTGATTTGTCTTCAAGATTTTTCGGCATTGTGTGCAAGGTTCATCTGCCTTTCTTTCGTGGGACACACGTAATTCTTATAACACATTGTGTAATCATTGTTTTTAAACATATATATGTTACTGTGTTCGATATTATTTGGCTAGTGACTTCTATTCGATAATTTTTTTTTCAATGCATCACACCGAGGCACGAAAGAATGTCATTACAAATTGTTTTGTGATGAAGGAAAACGATGCTGGAAAGGGGACTGGTAATGTTCTTAATACCTGCTTTTTCCTGGGTGGGGGTGAATGCGGTCAGGATGCATAATAGGAGGCAGTTTCTCGCCTCGGGGGTGTAAAATCTGAAGTGATTTCACTCCCACCTCACCCTCAACAAATATTATGCTGTTTCTGAATAGGCAATGTGATAGGGACTATAAAACATAAAGCCTTTTTTCTTTCAAAGTTATATGGTCGTCATTTTACTTCCACAATTCGTGCGAATAGGATTGGGCGCCTATGTTGTGCCTCCGACCCGTGGGTTATGAACAATTCACGGGATGTTCAACACTTACCGATGCTGGAATTGTGAATGTAAAATGATGGTTTTATCAGACACACATAAAAATTATTTAGGTGACAATGTTCCTACCATTCCTTCTCTCTTTCTTTTATCTATGCTCTTTTATGTTTTCTTTGTGTTCGTTTGTCTTGTTTTAGTTTTTTTTTTAGGTGGGTTGCTTTCCGTCCCGGCATCGTAACCGCACCTATTTAATACGGTCATGCAGAACTGAAGAAAAACGGAAAAAACTATTAGTTAAATAACTTTATAAAATTTCTCCAAAAAAATGCTAGCAGACGTACTGTACAGTCCCTGGTACCAATGTCCGGGGAACCACGCACACAGTCATGCAATGTGGATGGTAAAGAGGGAGGGAGATGCCGAATCAAAAGATGTTAGCCACGCCCTCTACTCCACCACAATCTCCAGGGAGATTGTGGTGGAGTCTCTCCAGATGGAGAAGAGATTTCTACACTGAATAACATGAATTGTAAAAATAAATATATTGTGGAATATAAAAAAAATATTATGTTAAAAACATTTTAAAAATTGTTTTTGGTAAAATATTTTATTTCTAATGTATATCCCTTTTCTTCACTTTTAAAAAATATTACAGCTGCTATACTGGTTATATAAAAATTGAAGTCGTTAAAAAATTGTTACAAATAAGAAAAGAAGCGGATTATTTTTCTAAATTATAAGAAAAGAAAAAATTCTGTTGAATATTTTTTACCATTAACAACTAATTTAAGAGAAAATAAACTAATTATACTGAAAATTGATTTTACTTTTACTTCTTTAATTGAAGAGAAAATAAACTCAGTAAAAATGAATAGAGTAAAAAAAAACACAAATATTTAAAAAATATATATTTATTTAGAGCACAGGCAATCCACAAAAAAGTTATAATTAAAAGAAATAGTTCAAATAATGCTTTAGTTCAGAAGACTGTTACATGCATGGCTAAACAGTTCTAGCTTGAATGAGGGTAACAATCAGCTTCTTGCAAAGTGTCGCACAAGTCTCTGGATCGTAGTGATGTCCATCGCTTCCCAATTGGTCATCCACCTCACCTTAGCAACACTGCAGATCTTGCATGTCTTTAACAGTTGATTACACGACTTCCACATCGCCAATGGTCGGACCAACATCAACAGAAGGTCCGGTGAATCCAGCACCCACAGCTCCAGGAATACATACTGCTGAGCGTCGACGACAAGTAGGTTCTAAATTGTTTCCCGAGATAGAGGTAGAACCATCCATGGTCAGGTACCACCGCAGGACGCAAATCACTGAAACTGTCATAGTATACCGCACATTTGCCATGTTTATCATAAGTTACCCAGTGCGTATTGGGCCTGGCTGTCGTATCCAGGTTGATTATGGTGCATTCGCGACATTTTGGTTTAGGGGGCAGAACATCATGCATAAACACACCGCAAAAATGAGGTATCTTCAATTTGCGTACAAACAGTTCTAAGTAGATGGTCGTGAGCGGTCATTTCAGTAGAGATTTCATTAGTGCCTCTTCCTGATACAAAACTTTTTCTTTCTCGCACCTCCGCCTCCTCAGTACGGGCCGTCGTATGTGAAGTCCTTGTCCGTTTTTATTTTTTACCCATAGCGACAGTTTCCAGTTTACAGTTGTGGCGGTGGTTTTCCTCTAATTGCTTACGTTTGGTCGAGTCTCGTTTTACACCACTAACGATATTCGTTACGGCCTAGGCGATATCACCCAGAACACCGATAGCAGGTATCAAGGCGGGAAGGAATCGTCTTGTACACTGAAGAGCAAAAAACTCGTACACCTGCCTAATATTGTGTAGGGTCCCCACGAGCACGCAGAAGTGCCGCAAGACGATGTGGTATGGACTCGACTAACGTCTGAAGGTATGCAGGAGGCAATTCACACCATGAATCCTGCTGGGCAGTCCACAAATCCATAGGAGTGCGAGGCGATGGAGATCTCTTCTGAACAGCACGTTGTAAGGCATCCCAGATATGCTCAATAATGTTCATATCTAGTGATTTAGATGGCCAATGGAAGTGTCTAAAGTCAGAAGAGTGTTCCTGGAGCCACTCGGTAGCAACTCTCGATGTGTAGGGTGTCGCATTATCCTGCTGGAATTGTCCACGTCCGTCGGAATGTACAATGGACATGAACGGGTGTAGGTGATCGGACAGGATGCTTATGTATCTGTCACCTGTCACAGTCGTATCTAGACGTACCAGGGGTCCCATTTCACGCCAACTGCACACGCCTCATACCATGACAGAGCCTCCACCAGCTTGAACAGTCCTATGTTAACATGCAGGGACCATGGATTCATGAGGATGTGTCCATACCGTGCACGTCCATCCGCCCGATACAATTGGAAAGACCAGGCAATGTGTTTCCAGTCATCAACAGTCCAATGGCGGTGTTGGCAGGCCCAGGCGAGGCACAAAGCTTTGTGTCGTGCAGTAAACAATGTTACACGAGTGGGCCTTCGGCTCCGAAAGTCCATATCAATGATGGTCTGTTGAATAGTTCGCATGCTGGCACTTGGTGATGCCCCAAAATTGAAATCTGCGCCAATTTGAGAAAGGGTTGCATGTCTGTCACATTTAATAATTCTTGTCGGTCNTGCTGGCACTTGTTGATGCCCCAAAAATGAAATCTGCGCCAATTTGAGAAAGGGTTGCATGTCTGTCACATTTAATAATTCTTGTCGGTCGTCGTTTGTCCCATTCTTTCACGATCTTTTTCCGGCCGCAGCGATGTCGAATATTTGATGTTTTGCCAGATTCCCGACATTCACGGTACACTAGTGAAATGGTCGTACGCGAAAATCCAAATTTTATCGCTACCTCGGATATGCTATGCCCCATCTCTCGTGCGCTGACTATAACACCACGTTTAAACTCACTTAAATCTTGATAACCTGCCATTGTAGCAGCAGTAACCGATCTAGCAACTTTGTCAGACTCTTGTTGTCTTATATAGGCGCTGCCGACCGCATCGCGTTACTCGATTTGGTTCCATACCTCTGTTATTTGCATAGGCACGCCTATACGAGTTTTTTTTTTACTTACCAGTGTATTTTTCTTTCTTCTCCTCTTGGAACTTTGTCTCGTTTTCATCGTACACACGTCAATCTTTGCCTTGACTTTCATCGCATTGGAAAAGACCCACACTGCTATTTTNGTCTCGTTTTCATCGTACACACGTCAATCTTTGCCTTGACTTTCATCGCATTGGAAAAGACCCACACTGCTATTTTTCCCCGAGTTGTATATCCAGTGCATGATGTATTTCGCCCGCCCCAATGCACGAGTATATTATCTGCCTGATGCCTGGCTAGCAGATCCTTGTGCTGGAAATAGGCGATATCGTGCCACTTATACATCTCGTCCAGCATGTTGATGCCCATATCTCGGTGTGCCAGCCTTTTAGACAGCTTGATTCCCGACCCGCAGAACCTGTACCCAGGAATGTGCAGCTCAAACGGTAGATAGTTGATCAGTGTATCGGCAATCCCTCTGCCAGATTAGATCTTTCTTCTATGAGTCATCACATGCTGTTGTGCTACGAACCGATCCATACCCGATCTTTATAAATTTTCNATTAGATCTTTCTTCTATGAGTCATCACATGCTGTTGTGCTACGAACCGATCCATACCCGATCTTTATAAATTTTCTTTTCAGTATCATGGAGATAATCAATCAAGATGTTAGTCTACCCATCCACATCACCGAGGAAGATGTCGAATCCTCACATGATGCATGTCATGATAATCTGTTGCCCAATACCACGAGAGAACTGATTTNATTAGATCTTTCTTCTATGAGTCATCACATGCTGTTGTGCTACGAACCGATCCATACCCGATCTTTATAAATTTTATTTTCAGTATCATGGAGATAATCAATCAAGATGTTAGTCTACCCATCCACATGACCGAGGAAGATGTCGAATCCTCACATGATGCATGTCATGATAATCTGTTGCCCAATACCACGAGAGAACTGATTTNACCGAGGAAGATGTCGAATCCTCACATGATGCATGTCATGATAATCTGTTGCCCAATACCACGAGAGAACTGATTTGCCGACCGTCGGTTTATGGCAAGACGTGTGCGCTTCTCAGCCTTTTGAAGTAACCAAATGGATTTAGGTTCGAGAACATGTACCTGAACTCCAAATCGCTTTAGGAACCGAAATACCAGCATCTAATGCGAGTACTACAGGCTGTGGAAGGCCTATGTTATTTACCTTGCAGAGATAACGATGACATCGTGCTACCGAGCGACGTATTGCCATACACAGAGTTTATTTTCGATTATGGGGCATATGATAAACATATGTACTTCCATTTAGAAATACTTACTCGCACATGCCAAAACAGATACTAAGCGATAATGTGAATTTCCTCCGTTCTGCCGGTAGTTAGGGAGAGATAGGATGGTGATTCCTGTGTGAGGAAGGTGGTTGGGCGTTTGAGGTGGTGTGGCAGTACCATTTTATAGTAACCAAACCCTTCACCACCATCATCTCTATAAAGGGTGGATGATGCATCTCTTATAGCNGCAGTACCATTTTATAGTAACCAAACCCTTCACCACCATCATCTCTATAAAGGGTGGATGATGCATCTCTTATAGCCTCTATCCATCCATGGCGACCCAAGGTTACTCGTGCCTCCCCTGTTTTTACAGATTGGCCTCCGCCGCCCATATCCCTATGGGAACCAGTTTTCTCGTGGCTGGTAATGGGTATCTGCCGTGATGGCTTGGGCCGATAGTTGGTACCTAGGCCCGACCACTTGGTGGGGTGTTGGACCACTTGGCATTCATGTCGTTGGGGCCCAAGATAGGAATTTCCTGTGTGAAGAAATTCCAATGTATGGTAAGGGACAAGTGTCCAGTGACAGCTTTCATGGCTGCCAACAGTTGGTTTGTGTGGTAATGGAGAGACGGTGATAAAAAAGGAGAGCGCTCCAGAGCTTTGGGGCCTATGGGTGTTACCCAATTTGCGATGGACCTACGGAATTTGATAATGATGGATACCGCCCTATCAGAGCCTCTCCGCATCCTGCCATCTGTGGAGTGGCTGACTTAGCGATTGGACATGAGTAAACCCACTACTGAAATGGCAAATAAGTGGGAGCATTGGCTGATCGAACTTGCCCCATCAGAGGTTTTCTCTGATGTTCCGATCACTAGAGGTTGGACTCGTGCTGGCAGTGGTTAACTCCGTATGCTGGAGGAGGTCTGGAGAGATCCCCCCTCTTAAAGAAGGGCCAAGCGGTGAGCAGGCATCTGCTCCGGTAGCATCCTGACAAGACGTTAGGGGCCCGGATAGTGCTCCGGCCAGACCACATGCTTGGTAATATGAGTTCGAGGATCTCAGGCGTTGTGGAAGGGTGCTCCTGGTGGAGCTTGTGTACCAAGTCAGGGCTTAGGGCTTGGTTACCTCAGATGAATAGCTGGGACACCTGCATTGAGAGGGAGTGATCCTTCTTCCCCGCCGAGTGGGCGGCTGAAGCGCGGTATGGCCGGAAGGTTAAGAACGCTACTTATAAATAACAATAGTATTGCAGAGAGGCTGTATGGTTTCTTATAACTGTCTGCTGGCGGTGGTGTTGTTGTTAGGGCGGTCAGACATGAGTAAACCCACTAGTGTCATGGCAAATAAGTTGGAGCCTGGGCTGATCGGGTTGGCCCAATCAGAGTTTCTCTCTGGTGTTCCGATCAATAGAGGTTGGACACGTGCTGGCCGTGGTTAACTCCGTATGCTGGATGAGGTCTGGAGAGATTCCCTCTCTTAAAGAAAGACCGAGCGGTGAGCAGGTACCTGCTCCGGTAGTGTTCTGGCAAGACACTAGGACTCCGGATAGTGCTCCGGCCAGACCACATGCATGGTAATATGAGTACGAGGGTCTCAGACCTTGTGGAAGGGTGCTCCTGGTGGAGCTTGTGTACCAAGTCAGGGCTTAGGGCTTGGTTACCTCAGATGAATAGCTGGGACACCTGCATTGAGAGGGAGTGATCCTTCTTCCCCGCCGAGTGGGCGGCTGAAGCGCGGTATGGCCGGAAGGTTAAGAACGCTACTTATAAATAACAATAGTATTGCAGAGAGGCTGTATGGTTTCTTATAACTGTCTGCTGGCGGTGGTGTTGTTGTTAGGGCGGTCAGACATGAGTAAACCCACTAGTGTCATGGCAAATAAGTTGGAGCCTGGGCTGATCGGGTTGGCCCAATCAGAGTTTCTCTCTGGTGTTCCGATCAATAGAGGTTGGACACGTGCTGGCCGTGGTTAACTCCGTATGCTGGATGAGGTCTGGAGAGATTCCCTCTCTTAAAGAAAGACCGAGCGGTGAGCAGGTACCTGCTCCGGTAGTGTTCTGGCAAGACACTAGGACTCCGGATAGTGCTCCGGCCAGACCACATGCATGGTAATATGAGTACGAGGGTCTCAGACCTTGTGGAAGGGTGCTCCTGGTGGAGCTTGTGTATCAAGTCGCTGCTTTTGACTTGGTTACCTCATATGAATAGGTGGAACACCTGCATTGAGAGGGCATGATCCCTCTTCCCCACCGAGTGGGCCACCGAAGTGCAGTATGGCCGAAAGCCTAAGAGCGCTACGTAAAAATAACAAAAGTGTGGCCAAGAGGCTGTATGTTTGCTTATACTGTGGTTTTGCATCAACGATACGAACTTGCGACATGTGTACGATGACCACGTCAATATGGACATGACATTCTCAGAGTGTAAGGATATGTGTTCTTTTTGCTGGACCAAGGAGGACAGAATTTTGGTGATCGATAAGGATTCGCTTGTACATAAGGGAAAGTATAGGCATGGATTAGATAATTTTATAGTAAGATGCGGACCTGTTCAGACGTGCTTGTGGAGCGAATCAGTTTTCCACCGTCCCGAATCAGAATGGGACGAGCACATTATTATAGGAGGAGATATTATTCAAGATCTGTTTTTCGTAACACTGGAGGATTTAGTACTGATGTTGCTAAATATGATCAGGTTATATGTAAGCAAGTTTCACAAGCTCAAGAAAGTTACATGTTGTTGTCTTTGATGTACAGATACGCCAGTCAAGATACGACTGCTAACCCTGGTAGCGGTATTTTGGAAATGTGTTTCTACAGGAAAGCTCACAACAATTCTGGTCCATCTGTTAATTATATTAACCTAATTTATGTACGATATATTATATGCTGGAAGACATTTGCTCTTCATGAAAGTGTATAAAATCAAAGTGCCATTTCCAAGTTCAGACATGGTCTATGCTCCGATGATGATGGAAGGAATGGGTTCACGGAAGATCGCCTCACCGCTGTTCACAGAGGCTTGTCGCTTCTTGGGCAAAAGATAGAGAGTGCGAAAGATGAAGTGGTTGAATATTTGGTGCCCAATGGCCTGCCTGTAGGGGGTCTGGAGACATGGATAATAGACCTGATCAATGTGTCTTCCAAATATGCTAATGTCCAAACTGACTGCCAAAACCGATGTTGCGAGGCATAACAAGAAGGTGCTGGATGCGTGCATAGACTGACTGTAAAGGATCAAAAATTCACTTTCCTCAACTTGAGAGTGAATATGTATATATACCTGTGTGGTTGTGTGTTTATTCCATTCTATGGATGATGGCAGACCGAACCGAACTGACGACTGAGCTGCAGCGGGCCATCGAATCTGTTCGCGCGAAATATCTACTCGCAAAATGTTACAGAATGGCTTTCGAGTATCGAAAGGAAGAAGCTTACAAGCGAATAACTAGCCCCTCCTCGACGAACTTGGTCGATGGCAATGTCAGGAGGAAACTTTGCCTCAGCCCGATATCAAACACGAAATCATGGTGGAAGGACCAACCCCAGCAGATAAAGGGAAAATTAGTCTAGAACTGCCTGAATCGGAAGGGGCATCACTAGCGACGAAGACGATTTGCCCCTGATCGGTTTGCTGCATGCACGAGAACAGAAATGGACACGACAGCANGCATCACTAGCGACGAAGACGATTTGCCCCTGATCGGTTTGCTGCATGCACGAGAACAGAAATGGACACGACAGCGCATACCCGAGGTGGGCATTCTGGTTGGGCACTACATCGCTTCCTACTCAGATCGGAATAGTGACAAGATGTACAGCTTGAGACACCACAATGAAAAATGGTTTCTCATAAACAAGGAAATTAGGTTTTTTCGAGGGGATGTGATGCAGATCGGCAAACACAAAGTGAAAATGATGCATGGTCTGAGCGAATATTTGTTTCGTAGACATCCCAGACACTACAACTAATCGGATATGCCCAAGTATCCTCGCCTGCTACATTCCAGTCGTGCTCATTACGCGAACGAAAACCCCTCGATACAACGATTTAAGGAGATGACCCATGCGAAATTCGGCATTATCGCGGGACTTTTTCCCCGAAGTTATTGGATCCGTTCTACTGTTACAGAGATTCGATGCCAAATGAAAGATATACTACGTGCTTTTGGATGATCCGAACCAACACGTCGATAGACTACAGCTACTGGTCTCTTCGCAGTCTGTGGGCAACTGGTACCACACCAACGATTTTAAATCCATCAATGAAGAACTTGTCGAAGCTGGCTATGTCGTGAGATGTCAAAATATGTTGTTTCTGGGGAATTGTACAGGTCGGCCAAAATGAATTATCCTCGCAGAAAGTACGCAATGAAGGAGTTGGACGATAATTTCCAATCTGACCTGATCGAAATGTAAGACTTTACTCGTGCGAATAGAGGCCACCACACTAAATTTCGACCATACTAGATAAATTTTCCAAGTACGCCTGGCCCCACTACTCAAGTCGAATAATGCATGTGATTTCACCAAGACCATGATGGATGTGTTGAGCACAGAGAAAANCTGGCCCCACTACTCAAGTCGAATAATGCATGTGATTTCACCAAGACCATGATGGATGTGTTGAGCACAGAGAAAAGGACTCTTACCGAAAAATCTCCACACTGGCAATGGTAAAGTTTATTTTAATTCTACTTTCCATGCACTGATGAAAATGTATGGCATAAATCACTATTCCACATAAACTTAGACTCAAGGCTAGCATCGCCGAGCATTTTCACCAGACTCTGAAAGCAAAATTGTAGAGACATTTCACGGCGAATGGAAACTACAAGTGGCTTGAGGTACTGCCGAAACTCGTCCACTATTTCAATTATACTGTTCATTCTACCACTCGAATGAAGCTCAAAGATGTCAGAGACGAGTCCCTGCTTCGGACCTTGTAATCCTATCACAAGAAGAGGGACCTGTACAAGCCTAAAACCAAGATCGGTTACCTGGTGCACATCTCCAAACAAAGTGACATTTTCCACAGGTCATACTGTCACAACTGGTCTGCGAAATTGTACAAGGTGGGTAACATACGACATTGGTTCTCACACATGTATTAAATCGAGGTCCGATGTGGCAAACCCATCATCGGAGGCTTTTATGCAGAGGAGGTCCAGACTACAAAGTTTCCCGATGTTTATTTAGTGGAAAAGGTGCTGAAACGATGTAATGGACATGTATATGTGAGGTGGCTTGGGCACTCGAAGTGTGAAGGTTCCTGGGTTGACGAGAGATACATTCTGAAATAGGAGCTTCGAATATTTTAAAGCAATTTTATGTGCATGTATTTTTTTTTANGGTTGACGAGAGATACATTCTGAAATAGGAGCTTCGAATATTTTAAAGCAATTTTATGTGCATGTATTTTTTTTTAAAATAAAATCATGTTTTACTTAAATTATCATTCATACCTGTCGACTTAATCTATCTGAAACATTGCAGGTGTGAAAACGACTTTGAAGCATGGATGCTTGCACGTTTGCAGTTACCTGATGCTGTGCAAGTGCAGACCTTCGAAAATGTTGACATTGCACTCCTCCCCACCCATTCCCGTCCACCCCTCTGCCCCTCCACGGCACNGTGCAGACCTTCGAAAATGTTGACATTGCACTCCTCCCCACCCATTCCCGTCCACCCCTCTGCCCCTCCACGGCACAAGCCGATCTGAAATACCTGCTGCCCTGACCTTGAACATGGTCTCATATAACCGGATTCTTCCAGGTCAGATCGTGTGCACTTGGCTCGGAGGTCGACCTCTTTCTTTCCCCTCAGTGGCATCTAGATGTAGGCCTGTTACGACAGGTGCGTCTGTCTTGCTAGCCTGCCCGCACATCCTGGCGGTTTAATTTTTATAAAATGCAGAGCTGAATACCAACTTTTTTACATTCAATATTTTTTTTGAAAACAGAAAAATGTCAATATTCACATTATACCAAGAAATACATACATATCTCTTTTAATTGACAAAACTGTTACCAGTTAAAAGTGCGATTGGAACTTTTATAAATCCGATGTAGTGAACCTAAATTATATAATTTTTATTCAAATCATTGCTAGGCAACATTACTCAACAAAAGTAGAAAATTGGAATTGTGATCTGCGGCGACATTCTAAACCGATACAATTATTAACAATCCAAGGTGGCGGGCCGATAATTTTAATTTTTTACAGTTTTTTATTAAAATCATTTCTAGGGTTATGGGTTGCTGGAATGGCCGGCGAAGGGTTGGGAGCTGCGAGGGGTGCGATGAACAAGGCCGCCGGCCGAGCATGTCACATCATGACGGGCTGTACCACGGCACCACAGCAAGCAGCCATTGCGCCAGAAGGAAGATAACCCAACTACTCTATTTAAGTGTTCATTTATGTCTAAAGTGATCTTGGTAAAAATAAAAAGCTCAATTTGCTCGTTTGAATTGTGCTTTCTATTCTCGCTACAGAGAAATGAGTCTGCTAAATATATCAGTTACAATTCGAAGGCCTGCTGAGANAATTGTGCTTTCTATTCTCGCTACAGAGAAATGAGTCTGCTAAATATATCAGTTACAATTCGAAGGCCTGCTGAGCAATAATACGTCAGTGAATCCTAACTGGAAGCTAAAAAAGTTATTATTTTCATTAAATGCTTAATGCTGATTAATTTGTTTTTTTATTAGAACTGACTGCCACATTTAAATATGACTTTTTATAGTTTTCTAGTGTTAGCATTACAATCCCCATTAAAATCCAATAATTGAATACTCTTCATAGGAATATGATCATGGTAGGACAGAAGCTTTNAATTGTGCTTTCTATTCTCGCTACAGAGAAATGAGTCTGCTAAATATATCAGTTACAATTCGAAGGCCTGCTGAGAAATAATACGTCAGTGAATCCTAACTGGAAGCTAAAAAAGTTATTATTTTCATTAAATGCTGAATGCTGATTAATTTGTTTTTTTATTAGAACTGACTGCCACATTTAAATATGACTTTTTATAGTTTTCTAGTGTAAGCATTACAATCCCCATTAAAATCCAATAATTGAATACTCTTCATAGGAATATGATCATGGTAGGACAGAAGCTTTNAGCATTACAATCCCCATTAAAATCCAATAATTGAATACTCTTCATAGGAATATGATCATGGTAGGACAGAAGCTTTAAAAGAATCACTCACGTTAGAACTTGAAAATGACTTCGGATGGTTAAAAAATCCATCACTAGTTACTAAGCTTTTTTTAAGTTTGGTCATACTGATAAATGTCAATAAAAACATTGAGAAAACAACATTTTTTGTGATTTGTATAGTTTCTAAGACATGAGCATTCTAAATATTTTTTTTAAATAAAATGTTTTATGAATAATAGTTCCATACTTTACTCGATGATATTACACAAAAAGTGACGCGTATTTGATTTCAAATACAAATTCTTCTTCGCCTTATAAATAAATAATTTTTATTTTTACAATAATGTTTAGAGTTTATTTCGTACGAGGTAAAAACTATAATCGTACAATGGAGATTGGGTGGATGCCTTATGCAGGGAAATGCCCGAATAGAAGGTATATGCACCTTAGATTAAAACTGTTTATAAAAATTATATAGGATTGCACGTTATTAAAAAACCAAATTGAAACAACCAAAAACACAAAACGATGCACAACCAAGTGTATGTTGGCTGCGTCCATTATACAGAAAACTCGTCCCAAAACTACGTGCAAGTATCACGACAGTACATGGTAAGTAATCAGAACGTTGATGCTCTGCGTCCAACAAAAATTACCATAGTCTAGCGGAATATGACTATTGCTACACTTACTCAAAATTACACATTTCATTTTTCAAGCTAAATTTCTACTTACCCCAGCGAATAAAATGCATTCTATGCTGGGAAACATCTACTTTCATCTTACGGACATAATGGCCCCTTAAGTATTGCCTTGCCTGAAATACTTTTCCTAAAATAACTAGTTGCCATAAGGTCGTACCTACCCTAATAAATCTCAGAATACCTGGACTATTTATTTAAAATGGCTCCTGTTCAACCCCGCCCACCTTTTCCAGCGCCGCTGACGCGCATTATCGCGTGGTAAATTTTGCAAAAGGCAGATGTGGCGAAACGGATAAGTTTTTAGTCCAGTCACTGCAGACTACGACAAAAGTTTTAAAACTTCCGAATTGTGCAGATTGCAAAATAAAAATGTATTTACTTCGGATCGTTTCCCTCTCACCATCCAAGTTAAATATATCTGCCAACTCTGGGCAGACGGACGTAATTCGCCTGAAAAACAACATCCAATCAAAAAAGTAGCATTTGCAAGGAAATAATGTTATGCGCGAGCGCCAAGGACCACCAGGAACACGCATCACGTGCCTCGTACTGAGAGGCAGACTCACATTGGTTACCCTATCAAAAATAAAAGGTTGTGCTGCACCTCGCATGTAAACTGTACATAAAATTTCATACGTGAAAAAGATTCCAGAATCATCAATTTCCATACTACAAATTTAATCTGCAGTTATTAATTTGTTTGTACTAATTTTGAACAATCGTTACAGTTTTTGGAATAATACATATTATCCTGTATTTGTGTTGTTGAAGTGTGTGGTTTTTTTTTTTNGAACAATCGTTACAGTTTTTGGAATAATACATATTATCCTGTATTTGTGTTGTTGAAGTGTGTGGTTTTTTTTTTTGTTTCTGTATTTGTTTAGGTGCCAACCTAGTTTTGAATTCGCAGTCTGTTTGGCTGACGCTCAAAANTTTTTTTTTTGTTTCTGTATTTGTTTAGGTGCCAACCTAGTTTTGAATTCGCAGTCTGTTTGGCTGACGCTCAAAAGTTTTGATAACAATCTATGTTCTTACTGCCGCTGTACAGCGTACAGTCGTTTGTTAAAATTTTGCGTTGGAAAAGTACATTTACTGTATAGTTGTATACGTATCATGTATTTCCATNGTACAGTCGTTTGTTAAAATTTTGCGTTGGAAAAGTACATTTACTGTATAGTTGTATACGTATCATGTATTTCCATATACGCGAGACGTTTCCAGATCCCAGATACAGTAGCTATATTTGGTAACACTACGTTACAACTTATCAAAGTCTTAAGTCTTAATTCTTAAGTGAACACAACTACAATGCTATAAAAAAAATGACCTCAAGTGAATGCAAAGTCAACGCAACGAGCTCTTTGTTAATTCTCTCATCTACCTGAAGCTGCTTTGTGCGTTNGTATTTGTGTTGTTGAAGTGTGTGGTTTTTTTTTTGTTTCTGTATTTGTTTAGGTGCCAACCTAGTTTTGAATTCACAGTCTGTTTGGCTGACGCTCAAAAGTTTTGATAACAATCTATGTTCTTACTGCCGCTGTACAGCAGTTCTTTGCGACAGATTTTTTTTCTTTTCAGNATCACAGTCTCGTTTACATTTATTTGATACTAAGGAAAACCTTCCCCTCTCCAGACGTCCATCGTCCTCGTAAGATGAACGGAGCCCTTTACTATTCTCTGAGAGACCACGGTGGTGGAGAGGGTTGGACTACTCACCTCCCACCAAGGCGAACCGGGTTCGATTCCCGGCGGGGTCGCATCCGGCATTTCGCATGTAGGAATAGTGCCGGACGATGCCGCTGGTCGGCGGGTTTTCTCGGGAATCTCCCGTTCCCTGCCCTTGTATCCTGGGCGCTGCTCCATACTCACCTTGCTTCATCTTCATCGGCTCTCAAGACCTCGCTGTTAAGGGGCCCACTTGCCTGGAGCTTTTTTTGCAGCGTTTGAGATCAAGAAGCGTGGGAGCGATAAGGGCAACACTGCCACGCGCGTCAAGTGCCCCATCGTTGCTAAGCGGAAGGCTCTGAACTGGCTTGTAGTGTTCTCGTCGCAATGCGTGTACTTGTGGAACTTTAAGCGGTGACCCTACAATTTTATTGGTGGAAAGTCTGTAGGAAGGTTCAAAACAAAGCCCTTGAATAGTTTTGTATGGGTTTCATGCGTATNTTTTTTTTTTTTTTTTTGCCATTTTGGAGTACTTTGAAATGGTGTTTCTAATGTGCGTGGCGTCTTGAAAGCACTCAACAACCCTCTTCTTGAGTGTGTGTTATTTTCGTATATCAGCATATTGGAAGCACATTTAATAGTGTCGTTGAAAAACGTGCATTTCAAACAGACCGCAACGCAGATCAAGCGGCATGTAGGCGGGGGCCTTAACCCGCGCGCCTAGTGCCCTATGTATCGCTCCTACGCAAAAGACGCTCAACTGACTCGCCGTATTTCCGTCGTTGCGCTGTACTGTGCAAATTATATCTGTAACAGTGTGACTTCATTACACGGGATGAAAACCCACAGATTTAACTACATACGTACTTTTCTACTATATCTGAAGGAAACTGCGCACTGCGTAGGCAAGCTCAAAAATTGCGATTTTATTTTTTTTTTACCATTTTACAATTTTTTTATTATACTTCATTTGATAAAAGCAAAACCATGCGGAATTAGATGATTAGTTTTTACCTTTTCTGGGAAAAAGTCGAATTTCCTGAAAACTTATTTAGTGAGATACGCATACACGTGAGGTTTCACAGTAAATGTTTTAGACAAAATCCTCATAACTTCAGTTTGACTCTGCCTGTGGTCGTATCAGCTTAAGTCTTCATTAACTTAATCAGACTTCGGAACACTTTGACAACCGATACTCCAGCGGCGAATGGTAACTGCGCCGGTTGGTATTCGCTAAGGGTTCTTAGCACAAGGTACAGTTTAACGTATACTTGAGGCGATACAAACGTTTTTAGAACTGTAAATTGTCTAAAACGTGGCTATAAGATAGTCAGTGCTATAGTAATAAAGTTAAATTTACATGTTTTATAAATAGAAATGGTTTTGGACTAAAATGTTGGTGACATATTTTCTGTATGGTCATAATAGCATTTTGGTTGTTGAACATAGATAAGACGTACTGATAAATTTTTAATAGTTTGTAGGAGGGCAATGACGAGAAAACGTACACTTTGGAATAATCAAAAGCAGTGGCAGGCTCTAGCTAAGTTGCTCTTATTTCAATGAAACAGTTAGATATAAGTGCCATATACTGCACCCTTAATGATGCCACTCCAGTTATGAAATCCGAAGCCTTATCTAAAGAATCTAAAACGCATTAGAAGGGACACGCGAATCGTTGGTTTTGTTCTCCTACTCTGAGTCAGCGTTTAAGGTGTCGGATAAAATATTAGAACAAGAAACGGACGTGACTGATTACCCAGTCAAACTTGAATTAAATATGGCATTAGCCTGCGGATCTAATTTTAAATATTGTATTCGTTCGCATATTTTAAATAGCTATTCCCTTGTTAGTAGTTGTTTTCATAGTCCCTATATTAAATTTTGTTTGTAGTAACATACATTTAAATGTTTAATAACGTTTTTTGTCATAATTGTGAAAGCTTTTGTTATAAATATATATATATATATATATATATATATATATACACACACACATACACACACACAATATTTATTCACTTACAGTAAGCTAACTTATACAGTTGCCTTTAAATCTAGGGAAGTTCTAACTTTTTTCTATCATTGCAAACATTTTTATTGTTTGTGAGATCTATTGGACAATTTAGTGTTGTTTTTTTCTTTTATTGTGCCACTTTTTCATGCCCTGGGTGTTTTAATTATGACGTTTTCTGTATTTAATGTGTGGCAAATTGTCATCTTTAATTATATTATAGTCGGAAGTTCTACATCATTGCAAAGCAACAATTTCTGAAAATACAATAGTCATTGGCTCCTTTAAGTATTTAAAACACTTTTTAGATATTGTTTCCCGAAAATTTGTTTTGGATTAAAATGTTTTACTGAGATATATGTATTAAAACAGCTTGAAATCTGGCGTATAGTTATTTGCAGTTAAGTACTTGTTTTCCTTAAGTTTGTTATGTAATAGGCCTCACTGTAGAGTGTTAACCTCCTTCAAAGATGTATTTCATTGACAAAATTCAATTATCGTGCAAGCAAAGCCACTAGCCACAACTGTTACAATATAAAACTGTGATTTATCGCACCCAATTAGAATATATATATATGTATTCCGGTTAATGTAAAATAATTCGTGGAAAGCTGTTACTGCACTACAGCGTAGTTTATGAACTCGTAGTAATTTTTAGCGATCACTGAACTGTTTTTAAAGAAAACATAAATAATTATCGATTTGGTCATCATATATAAAGAAGTTCATAATCACAAAATTAATGATATATTCACGGCAATCATAGTTGGCATAGTGTATTATTCCCAATTTTTGTAACAATTACTTCAGTGCTGGAGAAATAGAGCAACTCGTAATTTATTTCGGTGAAGTAAAACTTCTCGAAGAAACTTGGAAGCATATTACTTACCCTCGTCAAAAAGTACGTTAGTCGTCGCGATGGTTTATTACAAATCAATACCACATCAATCTTCGTCAGAGATAAGAACACTTCCGGGAGACGACCAAGAGTCCTTAATTTAATTACTTCCATTACAGTCTTTTGGAAGAGTTTTGTAACGATAAAAAGCCTTCAATAAATTAAAAGTTAGTAATTAACTATTCCGGGAATTTACGGTGGGTAGGGAGGAAATACATCACTGAAGTTATTTTTTCACTTTTATTCGAAATTCCTATCAAGAAAATCAGAAATATGTTAAGAGCTTTAAACTATACGCTGATATGTAAGTCACATTATATTTAAATAACTGATGTTTAGTCGGTTGAAGATTAAGTCTTCAGAATGAAACGGAAAATTTTTAATTTCATATGCTAGCATCAGTTTAATTGCCGACTTTTGACTATTTTTTTCTAGATGTGGGAATGAAAGTGTAAGTCAAACGCAAAACACCAAAAATATCGTAAAAAAATTAACGAACATATTTTTGAAACCATAATTAATCTCACCTTCTTATGGTGGTTCAAAATTACTTTTCCATAGCAGTGAGAAATAATATTGTCAAAATATTTAACATTCTATGAGTGCAGTGTTATAAATGTAATTTTGTTTTAATGTTGGTGCTATTTTTAATGTTATCAACTACCGGGATAATACCGTTATAGTCCATTCACGGTTTCTTCGGATGTTTTGAAACAATCCTTTGAAAAATCGCCCTAGAAATAATATGTTAACTTTTTTTTTTTTTAATAAATTGTGTACCATAAGTTTATAACACTGATTATCTTTCAAAGTATTATGTTATTGAATAAATTAATTTTTAACTTAGTAGCTTCTATAACTTCTAATGTTTATTTCGTATCCAATACGAATTAAAAACAGTGAGAGTAGCGATGTTTTGGCAACGGTTGGTAAGAAATAGTTCACATTAAAAATATTGTTTTAACCAAGTTTTTTGGTATGCTATAAATAATTAAATGTTGCCTATAATATTTAAATTTCTAGGTAGCCCTGATGGAAACATATTTTATTGTTACAGTTAAAAACATCAGCGCAAAATAAGTGACATGGTGTTTTGTTTTCGACCGAGGAAGAGACAGTAGGTGGAGCGGAGCTTGTCACCCTCTCTGCCTCTCTCTCTCTCTCTCTCTCTCTATCTCTCTCTCTCTATCTCTCTCTCTCGTTCTCGGGAAGTTTCGCACCACTAGTAGAAGCAGGAAAATTATACATGTCTTCAATATTAGCATATTTCATACTTATTACAGCAAAAATAATGATTCTTGAATTTTAAATTAACAACTGAAAAGATATTTCAATGTTTGAATATTTATTATAATACATTTAGATGTGATGGCGTGAGGGTTACAAATCCGAAGTTGGCAGAAGTGGCGAGTGGCGACTGGCGACATGACATGATAACATGGCGTATTGCTGTTGCTAAACGAAACGTTAATTATTCTTGCTCTGAAAAATACTTCAAATTACCACATCAAGTTTTTACACGTTGTGTTTTTTAAGCCTACCTNACACACAATATTTATTCACTTACAGTAAGCTAACTTATACAGTTGCCTTTAAATCTAGGCAAGTTCTAACTTTTTTCTATTGTTGCAAACATTTTTATTGTTTGTGAGATCTATTGGACAATTTAGATTTGTTTTTTTCTTTTATTGTGCCACTTTTTCATGCCCTGGGTGTTTTAATTATGAAGTTTTCTGTATTTAATGTGTGGCAAATTGTCATCTATAATTATATTATAGTTGGAAACTCTACATCATTGCAAAACAACAATTTCTGAAAATACAATAGTCATTGGCTCCTTTAAGTATTTAGAACATTTTTTAGATATTGTATTCCGCAAATTTGTTTTGGATTAAAATGTTTTACTGAGATATATGTCTTAAAACAGCTTGAAATCTGGCGTATAGTTATTTGCAGTTAAGTACTTGTTTTCCGTAAGTCTGTTATGTAATAGGCTTCACAGTAGAGTGTTCACCTCCTTCAAAGATGTATTTCATTGACAAAATTCAATTATCGTACAAGCAAAGCCACTAGCCACAACTGGTAGAATATAAAACTGTGATTTATCACACCCAATTAGAATATATATATATGTATTCCAGTAAATGTAAAATAATTCGTGGAAAGATGTTACCGAACTACAGCGTATTTTTATGAACTCGCAGTAATTTTTAGCGATCACTGAACTGTTTCTAAAGAAAACATAAATAATTATCGATTTTGTCATCATATATAAAGAAATTCATGTTCACAAAATTAATTATAAATTCACGGCAATCATAGTTGGCATAGTGTATTATTCCCAATTTTTGTAACAATTACTTCAGTGCTGGAGAAATAGAGCAACTCGTAATTTATTTCGGTGAAGTAAAACTTCTCGAAGAAACTTGGAAGCATATTACTTACCCTCGTCAAAACGTACGTTAGTCGTCGCGATGGTTTATTACAAATCAATACCACATCAATCTTCGTCAGAGATAAGAACACTTCCGGGAGACGACCAAGAGTCCTTAATTTAATTACTTCCATTACAGTCTTTTGGAAGAGTTTTGTAACGATAAAAAGCCTTCAATAAATTAAAAGTTAGTAATTAACTATTCCGGGAATATTACGGTGGGTAGGGAGGAAATACTTCACTGAAGTTATTTTTTCACTTTTATTCTAAATTCCTATCAAGAAAATTAGAAATATGTTTAGAGCTTTAAACTATACGCTGATATGTAAGTCACATTATATTTAAATAACTGATGTTTAGTCGGTTGAAGATTAAGTCTTCAGAATGAAACGGCAAATCTTTATTTAAATTATGCCAGCAGCAGTTTAATTGCCGACTTTCGACTGTAATTTTTTCTAGATGTGGGAACGAAAGTGTAAGTCAAACACAAAACACCAAAAATATCTTAAAAAAATTAACGAAGATATTTTTGAAACCATAATTAATCTCACCTTATGGTGGTTCAAAATTAATTTCCCATAGCAGTGAGCTATAATATTTTCAAAATATTTAACATTCTATGAGTGCAGGGTTATAAATGTAATTTTGTTTAAATATTCATCTGGAGATTTTGTTTTAATGTTGGTGCTATTTTTAATGTTATCAACTACAGGTATAATACCGTTATAGTCCATTCACGGTTTCTTCGGATGTTTTGAAACAAACCTTTGAAAAATCCCCCTAAAAATTATATGTTAAAAAAGATTTTTTTAAAATAAATTTTATACCATAAGTATATAACTGATCATCTTTAAAAGTATTATATTTTTGAATAAATGAATTTTTATCTTAGTAGTTTCTATAACTTGTAATATTTATTTCGTATCCAATACGAATTAAAAACAGTGAGAGCAGCGATGTTTTGGCAACGGCTGGTAAGAAATAGTTCACATTAAAAATATTGTTTTAACCAAGTTTTTTGGTATGCTATTAATAATTAAACGTTGCCTATTGAAATATTTAAATTTCTAGGTAGCCCTGATGAAAACATCAGCGCAAAATAAGTGACATTGTGTTTTTTTTTCGACCGAGGAAGAAACAGTAGGTGGAGCGGAGTTTGTCACCCTCTCTGCCTCTCTGTCTCTCTCTCTCTCTCTCGTTCTCGTTCTCGGAAAGTTTCGCACCACTAGTAGAAGCAGGAAAATTATACATGTCTTCAATATTAGCATATTTCATACTTATTACAGCAAAAATAATGATTCTTGAATTTTAAATTAACAACTGAAAAGATATTTCAATGTTTGAATATTTATTATAATACATTTAGATGTGATGGCGTAAGGGTTACAAATCCGAAGTTGGCAGAAGTGGCGAGTGGCGACTGGCGACATGACATGATAACATGGCGTATTGCTGTTGCTAAACGAAACTTTAATTATTCTTGCTCTGAAAAATACTTCAAATTACCACATCAAGTTTTTACACGTTGTGTTTTTTAAGCCTACCTAGGCAAGTTACGATGTGATAAATATGTGTTTCCACAGCAGTAATAAACATACTGTAACGTGTGTCGCGACCGTTGCGTGTGAAAGGGTGTGGCTGCGTCGTGGCCGTTACGCTNCAGTAATAAACATACTGTAACGTGTGTCGCGACCGTTGCGTGTGAAAGGGTGTGGCTGCGTCGTGGCCGTTACGCTGGCCCGGAGTGTGCGTGTGTGTGACTGCAAATATTATAAGTGCGAAATTTGCACGTTTTAACCGTTAACTGTTTTTATGACGAAGTTACTTATTTTAAAGTCAAGTCTGTTTATCACGATGTAACTTCGCCCTAGGTGTTTAAAATACAATTCTGTAACGTGGTTATGTTTTTGTGATCTAAATGTTCGCCACAATCCCAACAAATTACTAAATCCAGTCGGAAAATTTTAAATAAATAATTAAATAAACCTAGTAAAACCTACGTACCTATGCAAAGAAATATGAGTGGAATAGAAGTTACGGTAGGCCTATTTGTGTGCATGTTCACCACTATCTTTAAAGTTTATCGTTGCTACGTACAAAAAATAAGCGACACGAGTTGCGTGCTTGAATTTACTGTCTTTTTAGTTGGACAGGTTGCTCCTTCGTTTTAATATTTATTCTAACTAATGCCGTACTTTTAACGAAATAGCCCAAAAACACATCAATAACAACAGGTTAAATACTACAGTTCTTTCCCCACAGTTGTAACAGGGTTAAACACAGTCGCGGCAAAATATTAACGAGCATTATAAAATGTGCTATATCGTGTATAGCAAATATGTTAACAATGTAAAATAATAATCGTAAGAACTGTCGTCAATACAGACATTGTTAAAAAGTCATAAAGCTGACGTAAATATGGTACTAGGCCTAAATTGTAAATATTCGTACGTGATGGTTTTTCAAATATGACAGAATTCTTTGAACAGCTGGAATGATATAACAATAATAATAATAATACTATACTTGCTGTTGGGTGGCCACCCGGTGGCAAGTTCATCCCCCCCCCCCCTTTACTNTGACAGTTAAAACGTAGAAGTCACATGGCAGTGTTTATGTTTACATGTAGCGGAAGGATACGTAATTGGTAACCAGAAGTATAAATTTAGCAGGGCTTCAGAAAAGTGCGAAGTAACTGTGAATGGACTATAGTTTTGAATTGATCTAAACTCTAAACCATTTATATATTTTTTAAACTAAATTCTTTTTTTGTAATTTCAAATTGTTTCAGTATTTTTATTTTCGAACGTAGATGAATCGAGTGGAACTGAATTTGTCACATGATTGAAAATCATATTATAATGGCTGAATGAGGTTTATTTTTAAGCCTTGATTAATAACCAGTGTAATTAAATGTCTCATTCATTTATTTCAGTAAACGTCTGTTAGATTCGTATCGAGTTGAATAAAAACATGAGTTTGTCATGTACATAATGTTTCTAATGCTATGGGAAACCGCAAAAATAAAATGTTTTTATTTGCCTACGACACTGTTTAAGACATTTCGTATTTGGAAGCTGTCAGTGACNAAACCGCAAAAATAAAATGTTTTTATTTGCCTACGACACTGTTTAAGACATTTCGTATTTGGAAGCTGTCAGTGACAAATGATCTGGACCTAGAGATGGGTTGTTACAGCTATTTTCTGTACCTGCTCCAAACTGCTACAGTTACAAACTTGTATCTGATACTTTATGTATCAGATACAGGATTTCCCGAGCTTCCCGAGCACGTCACTACTTCGCCAGTCTCTCGAGTAGCGGGCGTATATCAGGTACACGGTATAAGGTAGGCGTGTATCAGATACGGGCGATNAAACCGCAAAAATAAAATGTTTTTATTTGCCTACGACACTGTTTAAGACATTTCGTATTTGGAAGCTGTCAGTGATAAATGATCTGGACCTAGAGATGGGTTGTTACAGCTATTTTCTGTGCCTGCTCCAAACTGCTACAGTTACAAACTTGTATCTGATACTTTCTGTATCAGATACAGGATTTCCCGAGCTTCCCGAGCACGTCACTACTTCGCCAGTCTCTCGAGTAGCGGGCGTATATCAGGTACACGGTATAAGGTAGGCGTGTATCAGATACGGGCGATATCGAGTATGTGTTTTGAGTTGATGTACTGTGTGTTATATTTTACAGTAAAATAAAATAGGGATTAGAACAAGATCATAATAAAATACTTAATTTGTGCGAAACTGTTTCAGGGAGGATAATGAACTCGCTATATGTAAATAGTGTAAACAAAAATTTAGTTATGAAGTATCCGTTTTTTAGACCGAATCACTTAACTATGCTGTCTCCAAATCTAAATCAAGAAATTTGGTTTCATCTTAACCGCACATTTTAAATACAATTACAATTTTACTGTATCATAATTACATGAAACAGCAGATGCAGCATACAGGCGGCGAATGTTAAACTGATACTAAATGTATCTGATACTTCGGCAGTGTACTCATTTACAGTACTCCAAACAAGTGTATATCAGATACAGAGTAGCAGGTTGATACTGTGAGACCCACCTCTATCTGGACCACAAATTAGTGTTTGGTACATGAACAGAAAATTTACCAGCTAAGTCAGAATAGGTTCTCTTGCGTTATGATATGCAGACAGGGCGGTTTTTAGGAACAAATGTATTACGCTATGTTGAAAAAATATTCGCTGTGACTCACTAATCGAAAATTATCATCACTGTTATTTGAGCTATACTTTTATAGAACACGCAAGGGTACATCTAAATTTAGCGGCGTCACACTTTCCTCGGCAGAATTTCTACAAGTGACCAATCAGTCAGTTTGGGAGACATGAGATTACACGAGTGTCTCTGGACATATGTGACCGTGTTTCTAAAGCATATACACTTGGAGAGAACAAAGAAGTGTTTGGTATGTCTAACGTTTCTTTAATTGGCAAAAGAATCTTATTTGCCCATTAGCCTATGGTAGCTTAGATTACTTTAAAATGTAATCACTTAATCACGTATTATTATAGTAATGTAGAGCAGGTGTAATGGTAATTACATATAATGTATTTGCTTTTATTCTAGGTTTGACATGTCCTGTAAGTTCGTTTATTCATGTAAATTTCATGTTTGTCTACATTTTGAATTCTAACCACCATGTCATTAATGTTTATTTACAGTGCATGTTTGTATTTATATGTTTAGTTACGTTCCAAGGAATTTTTGTTATTCTTAAATTGATAGTATACCACGTTTCTGGAATGTAATTAAGTTTCATGTGAAGTTAACCTCTCTATGTATGGGCAATGGTTGCCTAAGAGGTTTGTGATAGTGTGTATGTGCCTTGGCGGCACATTTAAATGTATCACATACAATTTAAACTAGGTTTATATATCACTAGCTGACCCGGCAAACGTTGTTTTGCCATAAAAATTATTTCTAGTAATTATAGCATCTATAAAAAATTAAGGGTTGGTGGAAGAAGGGTTAAAATTTAGGAGGGTATGTATTTTTTGATGCCACATCATANATTAATCTTTGATCTACACAAACTTTAACGTCATCAAGTTATAAAATAAATATGTTTTGAAATTTTAATTTTCTTAGATTTTTTTTAACCATAGTTTGCAAATATTAATTTTAATATTAACCTGAAAGTAATTGATTTTGAATGGAATTCAGCATTATTCGTTTTCCTCTCTTCTAAGTTTGAAGTAAAAGTTTTAAAATGTCTAAGGGTTTATTTATTTGTTGCTTGTTNTTCGTTTTCCTCTCTTCTAAGTTTGAAGTAAAAGTTTTAAAATGTCTAAGGGTTTATTTATTTGTTGCTTGTTATTTTCCCACTCTTTGCAGACTGGTGAGAAATACGTAATGTTTTCAGGAATTTATTGTTTTCCTATTTTTGTTTTGTTGCGATTATTCTAATAATTGCTGGATATAATTGTAATGACACCACACACGTTTACCTCCGGTAAATTTCACATCAAGTGAACTTTCAATATTACATAAATCAGAATTTAAATTATGTACACAACGATACATAATTTTATTGACGCCAACGTTTGGGCAGAATTTAGGGTTTTCTGAAATCACACAATTTCGAAAGTTGATATTTTGTCACGTATTTTGCACTAGGTATGATGGGCGGTGAGAAAGTTTGGTATTTCTTGCGCGGCTCTATGCACGATAGTGGCGGCTAAGAAGTAGTGCACAGAGCCATGGAGAAAGAAGCTTCATGCCAGAATAATGACACACATGGCGTAGCTGAAACTACGTTTACAGCCACTGCGTCGGGAATTAATTCTCCGAATAGTATTGAAACGGCACTGATGCAGAAAATATTGTCAGCAATAACACTGCCTATGAATCCGNAATTAATTCTCCGAATAGTATTGAAACGGCACTGATGCAGAAAATATTGTCAGCAATAACACTGCCTATGAATCCGTGGAAAATCCTGAACATAAATACAGACATGTAACGCGTACAGTTGTCGATATGGAACAATTAATTTCCCTGTTCCAACGACTGCAGGCACAGACGGTCGAAATTTGCAAAGCAATTTGCACTCCGACATTCAACAAATAAAAACTAATGTTGAAAAACAAAACGCGAGAGTAGAGCAGCTTGTATCGACCGTAGGTGAGCTGCGCGCGCAGGTTGAAGAGACTAAAAATAGCCAGCAATGTCAGTCAGCTGTCTTAGAGCGCGTGCAGGAGAGAGTCGGCGTCCTAGACTTCGCGATCGATACGCATGCGCGGGAAACGAACGAACGTCACACATTAAATCAAAATTGTACGCACGGAAATAGAAAACACCACTGTAAATTTGGGAAAAGAACTTGAAAACCAGGCTATTTCTTTAGAAAACCAGTTAGCTTTGGTCGAAATTCTCATCATGAACTCCGAAGCAAATGCAATTACTAATCATTCAAATTCGAATCCAGAGCTTATGCAAAATATTGACTATCAGCTTACCTCACACAAGCGTCATTTACAAGAAAAAATGAATCAATCCGAAAAAAAACCGTCGGAAAATTCAAAGGTAATTTTGACAAGAACATCAGCAGAATTGATCGGCAAATTTCTAGTGTAAACACTAAGGTTGAATCTGTTATTAGGCACCTAACTAACGCGCCTAATCCAGATGCAAGCGCTACAGTAAACAATTCAGCCTTATCTCAGGAAGGCCTAGAAACCAATGTTATTCATCACACTGTTTCAGAGCACAATCAAACACCCAATTTTCCTGGAAATCCTGCAAACTTAACTGCTAGTCAAGCATTGCATAGCACACCTGCTACACTTCTACACCACCCAGCCAAACAGTGAGCACAAGGAACGCACATATTCAATGGCAACAGTTACGAAAACCCGGTGTCGTACATCCACAATTTGGCAGAATACACTCAACTTTTGGCCTAAACACCACAGAAATTTTGAAATGCCCTAACTTGAGCCTTAGATCCACAGCCTACTTTTGGTGGGAGATTGACAGGGGCAGTGTAAAAAATGTTGACGAATTCAAAGGCAACTTTCTAGAGCAATATTGGAATTCACAAATTCAGTGCAATTTAAGGGCCCTAATCCACCTAGGAAAACTCACCACGTACATCAAAAATTGTTATCCACTATGTTCCTGTGCCAAACAGTCTCCCTAGCCTTTCACAACCTGCCAAATTATGTGGGTTTTAACCCTTTTGCTGCTTATTTTGTGGATGGAACAAATCACTCTACTCATGTCCAACCAGGCAGTGGCAACATTCCCAACCAGGATCTACCGTTAAACTAGAGGAGGTTTTATGATGAGGGTCTAAGACCCTCACTCAGGAGCGCTCGGAACCTCTAACAGTCCCTATACCTCAGTGTGAAGAATCACCAACAAACCATGAAGACTAGGAGACTATCCGAACAGAGATGAACAAATTTATAAAGTTAAGATTCTTCAGAGCAGTAGAATCCCTCAAAAAGTTTCAAAAAGTGTTAAAAGTAAGTAAATTTAATGTCGGTTACTTTATATTGAAAAGAGCACACAATATTAGTTCCTTCTGGGACAGACTAACTAGTTTTTTCTTGATATTTCAAGGCCCCTACAAAATTGCTGCAATAATTAATGAAAACTGCTATGCTTTAGTAGATCTACAAGGAGAATCTGGAGGGAGATACAACTTGACCCAATTGCAGGCACGTAACAAACCAGTAGTTTAGTTGAATTGTACTACTACTGCAAAGAGCTAATATGTTACTTAGAAGACTTAAATGTTTCATTGATCCCATTCTTGAGTACAGTGAAGACGAAGAGTATGCCTGTGCATGTCTAGAAGTCAGTCATATTGAGGTGTCTACAAGTGATGGTCTGCGATTGAGCCATTTATAAAGAGTCTACGGTTTAAATGTATATTACTATTGTCCCAGTGTATTATGTTTTGTCAAAGGGTCTTATGTATGTTTCAAGTGTCTTATGTTGTGCCTTATGAATTATGTGAGGGTCTATGTCTAATGTTTGGTCATTATTACCGTATTGACCTCCGCACAATGCTCTCGCCTGACATATATATCGTTTAAGGACACTGTGCATTGTAGACAAGGCCAGGCAAATATGCCTTTACTGAGAAAAAATTGCAAATATTTTATTTACTGCCTACCAACATATTAATTCTTAAATTTTATTGCTTTCAAAATAAACTTTGAATGTCTACAGTTTTGTAATGTGCCTTGTAATACAGTTGAGAATTACCTAGTCGGTTGACAATTACAGGGGAAAATCGAAGTATCTCTCAATCAGCAATTTTGTAGCTATTTATTCAAGTAAGAAGAACTGAAGAGTGTCATAAGAAGGAATTAAGAAGAAAGAAGTTAGAAAGAAGTACAGGTCCGATGTCTAACTTCTCTCACTGTCTCAAAGTTAGAATCTTTGGTCTGCTGTGTATCATTCCAGTGTTCTTACGATGTTGTTTATTACGGTTTTCTGTACGACAAATAACCAACTTATTCATTTTTCTAACTTTATGTATGACTATTTGCTGTTGCAGCTGCCAGATTATTTATTGTGATACCGGTCAAAGCGAAGTTTGGTTTGGTGATTCCCATTTCATCTGAGTATTCCATAATGTTATTGTGTGCGTCATGTTGCCCAAGTTTACTTGCATATGTGATTGTCTTGTTTATAGGGTTTNGTATTCCATAATGTTATTGTGTGCGTCATGTTGCCCAAGTTTACTTGCATATGTGATTGTCTTGTTTATAGGGTTTTTTTTTTTAATTTGAATTTGCCCTATTTAAGAGCGCTTGGAACCATTTTGGCTGAGTTTTCTTGCTGCCCAATATTCCTTCATGAGTTGTGACTGTCTTTGTTTTCTTTCCTCCGTGAATGTGTAGTTGTTTTTCCTTCTGATTTTGGGTTCAAATTTTGCAGTGTCGACCAATCTTCTGAAGGTTTCACGGTCTCTCGTGTTTTCTTCTGTAATTGAAAGTGATTTTAGGTCGTTTCTGACTTCTTGTAGCCAATTGGTGGGTGTTTTTAGACTGTTGTTGTGATCGAAAATCTTTTTGGTTAGTCTGTAATTGTCCATTCGTTGTAGTTTATAGGGTTTATTATTGTTATGTATTCGTTCCAGTGAATTTCATCGTTAAATGTCTACATGTTGCTTGTGGTTNGTTTATAGGGTTTATTATTGTTATGTATTCGTTCCAGTGAATTTCATCGTTAAATGTCTACATGTTGCTTGTGGTAGAGTAGAATTGTTATGGTTACTTGTTTTGGGAATTTGTCTTTATTAACTAATATTTTTTAGGGTTACACCTTGCCGTATTTATTTAATTGCTATGAATAACAGTATTAGGGATGTGAAACTGATTGTTTCCCTATTTCATATAAATTCATATTTATTTATTGTGGTTGTGCATATTTTCACTTGCATGCATCATTTAATTTATTGTGTAACCGAATGTTCATCATAATGTTTGTTTCATGTGATAATTTCAAGTGTATTATTTCAATGGTTAATATTTAATTATATTTCCTAAAGGAAAGTACAAAAGAGGAGAATATCGCCGATGTATTTTATCGAGTGATTGACATTATTGACTTTCTATCATCGATGGCAAACATAATCACCGATAGTGTAAATTACTGTTGAACACTTGGTTTTAAAACAGGGCGACATAATCACGAATATGAATATTAACTTTATATAAGTTATTTAATTTAACGGGAGTTTGTGATAGTAAAAGTGCCGGCAAGGGACCTGAACTTTAATCGGCCATTTGCACTATCGTGTTATATGGGTTCAACGTTTTGGTGACTAACAGTCACTTGTGTGATTTATGAAAACAAGCACTGAAAACAACAAACATAAAATAATTATCATGGCTACAGAAACTAGTATAACCTAAGTGGTTTGGATATCACTTACCTTCAGCATTTTCTGGAATTTCGACGAGAGAACAACGAGTTGCTGATGGCGACATTATTTCCAGAGTACAGTACTTTCTGCATTTCTGCACTGTGCACTGTGTTTTGGACAGCGCAGAGAATCGTGGGTGATGCATGACGTCACTTCGAGCGGTTTACGAACCGAGTGTGTTCAACAATCAGGAATTATGAAATTTGAAACTTTGATATGAAACATGCTATTTTTTCAGCAGTTTTGGATTATTATTCATATGTAGTGTAGTTGTGTATTAAAGTGTAATATGTATTTTATTTATTAGGTAACGTTGGACTGCCATTAATTTGTTTTGCAAATTTTGGTAGGAGTGTGTGTTTGGTTTATGTCTATCCACGTGGTTTAGTTGTCATGGTAAAGTGTGTGAATAATGCTGAACAAAATTTTCTAATCTAAAATTGTACGCCATTAAGGGGGCCTCTGTAATGGTAATTACAGATCATGTATTTGTTTTTATCCTAGGTTTGACATTTCCTCTAAGTTTGTTTATTCAAGTCAATTTCATGTTTGTCTAAATTTTGGATTCTACCCACCAAGTCATTAATGTTTATTTAAAGTGCAGGTTTGTATTAATTTGTTTAGTTATGTTTCAAGAAATTTTTATTATTATTAAATTGATAGTACACCACGTTTCTGTACTGTAATTAAGTTTTATGTGAAGTTAGCATCTCTATGTTTTATATGTCATACGATAGCTCATCTTTGTTCATGGCGTTGTTTTCGGGTCATGTGATGTACGCACAGAAGCTTGGGAGCCATTTAGGACAGCAGTCGTGTAATTTTTGTTAACTTATTTCATTTAATTTGAGACCGCCCATCATAATTTTTTTGGCTAGTTAGCACCCAAGCTGCCGCGAAAGTATTTTATAAGCTATTGTAGGGAAGAATTAATTTTGAAACAGCTTTTAATTACCGATGTAGCCCGATTTAATACAATTTATTTTTGAAGTGCTTGTTCAAAATAAGCTATCGTCGAGTCTACAAAAGGAAATGTTGGGAATCCTGCAGCTTATTTGACGTTATTTTCTTAAATAATCTTTTATGAAATTTTGGAAATCTGAACCAAATGGAAGGTGAACTTATCACTTCTCGAAAATGTTAAACCCCTCCCAGAAGCCATGGTAATATAGTCGGTGATGAACTTTCATTAACCTTTGATCTACACAAACTTTAACGCACTTGCAATAAGATAACTATATTTGTTACGTAAGTGATACTTCTGAACAGGCCAGCATTAAACATTACAAAAATCCCAACGGTAAAAAAGTTGCATACAATAAGAGGGTGGTCATCCCTGTTTTCATTACCTTGGAAACCCATGTTTGCTGTAGGTTAAGGATCACAATAACAGAAAACAATGTTCGGAGTATTGTCATTTAATGTCACTTAGTTTCCTATATTTCGGAAGATTACTGTTTTCAAATTTGATTTTCAAGGGGTCATTCATCCCTTAATATTGCATGTAGGTACAAAGTGTCCGGTATATTTTATACTTAATTTTTTATAAGGAATTACTTCCCGGAGTTTGCTTGTGTTTTTAAGAGACACGTTGTATATCATCGCTACCTGTTCTGTGAGAAGACAGCGAGTGATGATGTTTGCGATGTGGTTGGGGGGGGGGGCATAGGGAGGGATATATTGGGTGGCGCTCTACAGCTAAGACATGAGGCGTTCGCGTAGTTGGCCCGTCTGTTCCAGTCTTCATTCCCCTCTCTTTGTCTACATAGTAGGGATAAATGGCAGTGGAGATCCCGCACTGTCTCTAAGAATGAGAATTTTGAAGAAAAAATGTGCGTCTTTTTTAAGTACGCTTAAGTAAATAGAAAACATTGAGCTCATTTATGTTTAAAATAAATAAACGAGACGAAGTGCGGATGATTTAAGGAAAGGTGGGACCTCCCTAGGGTTAATATAATTATGTTTATATTTGTTTAAATAAACGGTTTGTTAATGGGAGGTGGTGAGGGGGTAGCGAGCTCGCATTTGACACGTCAATGTGAAGGGGACGGTTTAATGTTTAATTTATGTTGCGCCACCCCATTGGCACCTAGCTGTTCGCGGATACCTGAACGAGACGTTGCCGCAACGCTGGATTGTTCAAGGAGCAGCTGGTGACCAAGCTCTTCATCTTTGGCTCCCAAGAAGCCCGGATCTTACTCAGTGCTATTTTTTTCTATGGGGGTAAATAAAGGATCAAGTGCTTCGTCCACCATTACTGGCTAACATTGACGACCTCAAAATGAGAATTACGGACGCCATCCAAACCGTAACACTGGACATGCTGACGAGAGTGTGAAACGAATTTGATTTATCACGTAGATGTCGTTCGGGCCGCTCGTGGTGGTCACATTGAACATTTATGAATGTATGGTAAACAAACTTCACGGTTCCGTGGTTCATTTGATTGGTCAATCAAGGTTGTAGGTTGTTTGGTTTTGATATTACATACCTTCAAATTTGGCGTATTCTTTTATACTCATCCTGTATGACTGTTTTGGCGAGTGAAAAAAGCGAGGGCGTATTTATGAGTATTTCTTGNGTATTCTTTTATACTCATCCTGTATGACTGTTTTGGCGAGTGAAAAAAGCGAGGGCGTATTTATGAGTATTTCTTGTTTATAATCTTTTAATGTAGTCTTTGTTTGAATTCTATTATTTATGTCAAAATTTTACTCCAATGGCTATAAAATGTTTTTCTGAAAGTCAAGAAAATTCACGGTGAAATATCCTGGACCAGGACGGCTGATGGCTGTGATCGGTCCTAGGCTGTTCGGAAGGGGGGATGGGCTACGCCAAGGCCGGCCAAAATATGGCAGCACCATCGTCACTTCGTGGCAAACGTTAAAATAATTAAATTTAATTAGTACTTTATTTAGCACAATATTTGAAATTATGTTCCTGGTGTTATTTGGGGTATTTAAACATTCTGTTTGGTATGTGGAATTATTGCATGCTATTATAGTGTTTTCAATCAAGGAATGGGATATGAAACTGTAACATCACGTCTTCGGCAATATTCCACTTATTTGTCACGTGATTTGAACAATGTTTTAATCTTATCGTGTCTCGTCTGTTGACGTAACAGAGGTCAACTTTATTATATATGGATTTACTTTTTATTGTAATGCGTTACTTCCTTTATNTCGTCTGTTGACGTAACAGAGGTCAACTTTATTATATATGGATTTACTTTTTATTGTAATGCGTTACTTCCTTTAAGTGATACACTACTCCTTGGTTACTATGGCGCGAAAAAAAACAAACCGTTCTGGAAGCTAAAATATATGGCTGAAATATAAAGTTTCGTTGTGAGATTTTTTTTTATTAAACTCAACTATTTTATTTCCAGACGAAATTATGTCTAAATTTTACTACATATATTAATAACGAAATTTTACATGTGAATAATAACATACTATTGGATAAAAAACTGTAAGTGATAAAATATTTTTTTCTTTTAACCATTTTACGGCAAACTTAATCCTTTACTTATCTCAGTGGTGCTACATAATGCTGAGCTACTGTGAAATGACTTATTTTACAATGTAGGAGCTCAATTGAGTCTGTATAACGAAGGAGAAGTGTGGTGCAACTTCAAGTTTATAATTATAAACTTAATAAAATGTATTAATCGTACTGCAGCTCCTTTGATAAACTTTTTCCCAGAAATAAAAGGTGTACATTGTTACTCACAAAACAGATGATGAAATTATTTCAGTGGAAGCAAGAATTCTTCTAGAAAAAACTTTTCAAAAGCTAATATAAAAACTACAGTGAAGNTCGTCTGTTGACGTAACAGAGGTCAACTTTATTATATATGGATTTACTTTTTATTGTAATGCGTTACTTCCTTTATGTGATACACTACTCCTTCGTTACTATGGCGCGAAAAAAAACAAACCGTTCTGGAAGCTAAAATATATGGCTGAAATATAAAGTTTCGTTGTGAGATTTTTTTTTATTAAACTCAGCTATTTTATTTCCAGACGAAATTATGTCTAAATTTTACTACATATATTAATAACGAAATTTTACATGTGAATAATAACATACTATTGGATAAAAAACTGTAAGTGATAAAATATTTTTTTCTTTCAACCATTTTACGGCAAACTTAATCCTTTACTTATCTCAGTGGTGCTACATAATGCTGAGCTACTGTGAAATGACTTATTTTACAATGTAGGAGCTCAATTGAGTCTGTATAACGAAGGAGAAGTGTGGTGCAACTTCAAGTTTATAATTATAAACTTAATAAAATTTATTAATCGTACTGCAGCTCCTTTGATAAACTTTTTCCCAGAAATAAAAGGTGTACATTGTTACTCACAAAACAGATAANGGTGTACATTGTTACTCACAAAACAGATGATGAAATTATTTCAGTGGAAGCAAGAATTCTTCTAGAAAAAACTTTTCAAAAGCTAATATAAAAACTACAGTGAAGACATAACTGCAGCTTCATTTACAAAAAAACGCATCATATTTTCTCCAGTCAACTAATTGCAAGTGTTGCCGTTACTTCTATACATTTGGCGACAGTCACTATGGACTGACATTCGTATCACGTATAAATCATTAGAGCAGCCCGTATCCACTACGCGCGTGAACACACATCGTAAATCCAAGACAAAAGAAAACGTGAGATACGCGCTCTGGAATTCTCTTTGTGCATTGCTACTTTATGACGACTAACGGAAATTATTATATTCTAGTATTTCCTTTGTTCTGTTTGTGCTTTTCTGTCATCATGGGAAATTTAAACGTGCTCGCAAGGAACAAAATATTCCTAATAAGGGTTGCGTGCGTAGGGGAAAGCTGTTGGAAAGGAAAGAACAAGGCAAGTGTGGGCTCTGCAGATGGAAAACTCGCGTGGAGGCCAAAGTATGTCAGAAGCTGAAGAACGGATGAAGAAGAGGAAAGTAGCTTTCTTTTGTTGTTTCGCGCACTAGAGGATTTTTTAATTAACCCATGCTATGAGCTTAGCAGCGTCGTCCCAACCCATTTTCCCTTTATAGTTCACCAGAGCTGCAGATTTCCTTTACGCAGAAAGCCAAGGAGGCATGCTTTATTCTAAGGTTTTTTACGAAGCCCTTTGGCGTGTTTATTGTCTCTGTTTTTCAGCTTTCATCTTTTCTCTTGGGCCACTAACTTGACATTGCCGAAGGTAAATGAGTAATACGATATATTTCTGGAGATCTTTTAAAATAAATCAGATCGACTCAGGGAATTTTTAACGACTGGTATGATGATGATATCTATGGGCTAAAAAAATTCTGAACGGAATGAAAGACCGATGCTTTGAACTACTATACCTCCAATATATGAATTTACATGTATACGGTGTTAGCCCTCATGCAGAGGTACAGCTAAGTAAAATGTAGATGCTTAAAAATCATAATGATGTGTAACGTTTTAAAGACTCTAAACATTATGGACTTGAATTTATATTAATTTTTACAATTGTAGATTTTAAATATATTGTAGGCGTATGAGTGTCGTAAAAAAAAACAGCGCCAGTAAACTTGAAGGGAGGCGACAAGTGCACCTAGGAAAGTAATTGCGCATTTTATGTACACTATCTTACAGCTATTTAGTATGACTCTGTATCTTGGCGAAGCTGCACAAAACCACTTAGCTACCACATAGACTGAAAAGTGATTGAAAATGATTACGGTATGGTGAGGTAAAACATTGAAAAATGAAGCACACACAAAAATAATTTTTTTTAAATATTTTCTTCATATTATAAAGGCACTTTTTCTTAGAACATATTGTAAATTATCTCGCTGCTTTTCAATCATTACATACTCAATGCGTACATGACAACAGATGATTTATTGTCTTTAAGTTGGTTCTTAAACACAAGAAACAGTAGTACGGAACACGCACGCAAGTCTATTGTCGAGTATACAACTCTGCGTGTGTCTTACGAAATACTAACATCTGCAGCTTAGTTTGACTAGTTGGTTTACGCCTCCAGGTGCACCCAGTTCTTACCAGTGGTAAATCATGCGCATGTGACTTTTTTTTCAATATATTACATTGGGATTTCTTTAACGTGCAAGCCGCCCTCCGCTCAGCTGAAAGGCATGAACGTGAAAACGTTAACAACGTTTGACATTAAAAATTAAAAACAATCAAGCTAAAGGTATACTAAACGCATGTTGGTAAAGTTTGTTATGCTTAAACACCTGTCTGGGAATTGAAAGGAAATGTTAGACTAACAGCCTATTAGACGAAATATTTTTTAGGCTAAACGCCTGTTAAGATAAGCACCTTTAGGCTAACAAACCTAAAAACTCTTTAAACCAATTTAAAATAAAATACAACAAAAAGCAATTGCAAGTAAGTTCGACTGCTATATATTGTCTTCGTTCTCAGAGTAGCAGTAAGCATTACGCCCTGCACCACAGAAGCGGTTTGTGGATTGTTACCAAGGGATCAACTTTCAGCATGTAGTGGTACCGACTCAGCCGCGGGGCGGCACTAGAGTACTATGCTGTGGCCTCCCTTCTAGTGTACACTTCCAACCCGTTCATGATAACAATAATGTGTTTGAGGAAGCCGTCTGGCTAAATGTAGTTTGCGACTTCCGAATCCTAGAAGCGCGGGGTCACCCCAGCACGCGCAACACAGTCCTCTTAATAGCCTTTGTAGTACGTACAAGATATTGAGCTGACGTGTAGTTTCTATG
>NQII01000116.1:1310086-1351644 GCA_002778355.1 Clitarchus hookeri
GGGGGGGGGGGGAGTTGTAACCCACCTCCTTCTGGCCTCTAAGGTTGTCATTAATTAGAAGTAAATTTATTCATAAAAATTTAATTTTGACAAAAATATTTAATTGCAGGAAACTATGATGCATTTTCAGTCCACTTTCCAAAGGAAAGAAAGGCTTATGAGATCACCTTCGTGCCTGTGTGTCTGTGTTATGTGTATCTGTGTGTATGTGTGTCTACGTGTGTGTCCTCCCCCCTCACTAAAACAACAAATACATTTAGAACGCGTCAACCAAATTTCACCAAACTCTGTACACATTTAGTACTTAATAAGAACATCTCACTTCTGTAGTTTTAAACTACGACGGGCTCTTACTAACAAAATGGCGTCCCTAATTAAAATTTTGAGGTGTGTCATATCTTGGAAACCATTCAACCGATTTAAACCAAATTTTGTACGTTGACAGTCCATCATGAAAGCATTGAATTTAAAATGGATGTTGTTGTTTGTCCACCATTTTAGAGGGTAGTGCCACATTAAAAAAGTTACATTATATCTCAAAAATTACTCAACCAATTCTGGCCAAACTTGGCACGTAAGTAATACTATGGCAGGCCATGAAAACGTATGCAATTTTAATTGATTAGTTACTTATTTTCAAAATGTCGGCTGTTTAAATATTTTAGGTTAATTTAGTATATCTGCAATACGTTTCTGTAAATTTCTAACAAGTATTGTATGCTGACAGTATATACTACAAGAATCATATATGCCAAGAAATAACCGCTTTTGTCTGCCAGTTTATAAGATAGCGCCACATGAAGCAATGAAGTGTTTATGTCAAATCTCGGGAAACATTTGACCGATTCCTACAAAATTTGGCAAAGAAGTAATACTGTAGCAGGTGATGTAAATTTTTATGATTTAATTAAGTTAGATTCTTATTTTAAAAATGGCTGCAATAAAGCCATTTTAGCTAAGTATACTACGTCGCGTCGTCGAAACCATGTAAGTAATTCCAACGTAACTTTGTATCCTGGCCGTATATATTACAACCTTAATATCTGTCAAATACAAAGTCTCTTTTTGTCCACCATTTTGTAAGATAGCAGCACATGACAAATTAACGTGTTTATGCCATATCTCCGGAAGAAAAAACAAGAGATTCCTACCAAATTTGGGAAGTAAATATACCTACGGCAGGCCGTATCAATTAATGTTTTGAGCGGCCAGACACTTATCTTCGGAATGGCGGCCATATAGCAATTTTAGTTCAATATGTTATATCTACGAAATTACGAAAAACAAATTCAACTTATCTTTGTATGTTGACAGTATATATTATATCTATCAAATGTGTATATACAGAGCCTCATTTCCCCGCCATTATATAGGATAGCATCACATGAAAAAAATTATGACATATCTCGGGGAAAAAATCAACCAATTCCTTACAAATTTGGCGAAGAAGTTGTACTGTAGTAGGCCGTATTAATTTATATGCTTTAAGAGTGCAAGGCCATTATTTACGGAATGGCAGGTATAAAAACATTGGCTTAGTGCACTACATCCATGAAACTAAGAGGTCAATTTTAACTTAACTTTGTATACCGGCAGTATGTATGGCAGTCATCGAATATGCTATGTAGTATAGTTATATTCGTTGTGGGACATGATTCATGAGTAGGGTTCAGGATTCGTCCGCCATATTCGATGACGTCACAAATTTTCCCCGTTTTCCAATCAAAATTTCCCAGTTTCCCCTTAAAACACTCAACATTTCTAGAATTTCCCTTAAAATTCGTTTTTTCGCTCAGAATTTCTCTTTTTCCCTTCAAATTTCCCGATTTTCTCTCAAAAAAGCACCGAGCCCCCCAATTGCAAAAACGAGCCCGCCAAAGGCAATTTTCAAGCCATCGGATCACTTTGGGGGGCTCACTGAGAATCAGCGGACGTGGCCCCCTAAAAAATTCTAAATATCGAGCAACATATAATGTTAAACCACCCTCCCTACACCTCGAATAACCCCATCACCCTAATCGTCAAACCCTACCACTACCTTCCAGCCTTCCAATCATAAAAAATCGAGAAAAATTGCAAAAAACTATTAATTGTAAAAATTAAGGTAAATCTTACATAGATGACCCCCGGTCACCATGTTGGTGGCCGGGGGTCACCCGAAAAACAGTAAAAACTAAAAATCGAAAAAAATTTAATTCTAATGAAACTAATAAAGGTTTACGAACATATTACTCACTGACTCCAGCACCCGTGTTGAATATTCATAGCGGTAACCGTTACGCCATTGACCCTCAACTCGAGAAATCAAGAAAAAATTGCGAAAAATCTTTTAAAATATAAAAAATTATCGAGAAAATTACATATCTATCAACAACAAACCAAGTTGGATGTGTGTGACACTGAGGGTTCGATTCTCGTAAAGATGACAGAGCACAGCCACTCCCTAGTACGACAATCAGCAGCCAACTGAACCATCACATCTTTAATTTCATTGGTTATATAGCCGGTCAATCTTCCGACCCACAATTCGAATTATTGACTTTACATACCGCACATACCACCCACCCCCACCTATGCCCCAGGCCATCTCACGTCTCATCGTTCCATTTCCTTCGCTATTTACTTACCATAGCTCAGCCTCCATCAACATCCACATAAGCCACCAACACACCACCCGACTCTAGCCCCCTCCCGCCCCCCTCCTGATAGATCACCACAGTTCGTCCCCCTCACCCTCCACCCCACTCTATCACGCCTCATAGGTCTCTCATTCCGTCATTAGCATTAACTGTCTCGTCATAATCGTCTGACGAATCACTACCCACCGATGCAGCAACAGGTATTGACGGCAACACTTGCTGGCTCTCAAAAGACGAATCCCTGCAGATCTTGACGTGATTCTTCGAAGTATCACCTTGCATAAATTGCATATGCCCATTGCCGTAACGCTTCATCGTGCGAGTTCCCTCATCGTCTGCGAACATTTTATGTAGTGTATTAACAGGAGATAACGAAGTCAACACATGCTGTCTCGAATCAAGCAAAGGCACGTTACCTTTATACATACTAGTGTGTATCTTCAAATTATCGCTTAAACCAAATTTTATATCATAGTTGGTACATGATAGTGATTTGGAGGTCGGTCCTTTTAAACATTGCCTTTTTTCATGTCGACGAGCAAGGTAGTTTTTGCTGAAGATCTTTCCACAGTAGCAAAACTGTTTTACATGCAATTTTCCAGCAGTGGGAGAAATCACATTCAAGGAGGTAAGCTCTATAATAGACTTCGTACAATCATTCATTGGCTTGCGCCATCTTCATGAAAAAAACTGAAGTCCTTTCCACAGTGGCAACAAACATGCGTATCTACTCGGCCTATATCACTATATTTATATATATATATATATATATTTATTTATATATATTTATATTTATATATATATATACACACACTCACTAACGTATTTAAACTGCGAGATTCAACCAGACATTTTACCTAGTTCCATGATCACATTACCATGCAGTTATATCTTCAACAATTTCTTCCAGACAAGTTCTTCGCTCAGCTTGAACCCATGGTAACACTTAAAGCAGACAACTCACTACTGCCAGACCGATCTATCACAAGACTGACCCCTCAAGACTAGCCTTTCCTGCTCCAAAAATAACCCCTAAATGACCCATAAAAATCCCCAAAATGTCCCATAAATGACCTCTAAATGACCTTTAAATGACATCTAAAAGTTGCCTAAACGAACCCTTAAATTACCCCTTATTACACCTTAATGACCCTTAAATAATCCTTTATTACCCCTTAATGACCCTTAAATGACCCCTTATTACCCCTTAATGACCCTTAAATTACCCCTTAATGACCCTTAAATGGTCCCTAAATGACACACACGCACCACAATCAGCACCACATGCACCACAATCAACACCATACTTACCACAATCAGCACCACATGCACCACAATCAACACCATACTTACCACAATTAGCACCACATGCACCAAAAGCAGCACCACATGAACCACAATCACCACAATTATCACCTTATGTACCACAATCAGCACCACATGCACCACGATAAGCACCATATGCACCACAACGAGCACCATACACACCACAATCAGCACCACATGCACCAATCAGGACCACACGCACCAATCAGCACCACATGCACCAATCAGCACCATATGCACCACAATCAGCTCCATGTGCACACTAATCCACACCAATCCACACACCACTGCACACACCAATCCACACACCAATTCATACACCAATGCACACACAAATTCACACACCTATGAACACAAAAATATAACACCTATGCACACCAATACACACTGATCCACACCAATCCACACACCAATCAATCGATCAATCCCAATCATTCGATGAATCCCATTCCTTCGATCAATCCCAACCCTACAATCAATATTATCCTTCTATCAATCCCAATCCTTCGCAATCAGTTCCGTAATCTTCCTTAACAATCTCACAACATTTCCAGGGCCACAAGTTTCAGAATTTCTCTTCAAAATATAATTCTGAGTAAACTACGCCTGTCAGATCTTGCACTGAAATATCATACTTGAACTTTTCGTTCTGCAGGTGTCGTTATTTCAGGCTCCAGGGTGAAAGACCAGCCGAGTTACACATGCACTTCCCTTTTCAAGAGAAATTCAGTTATACAGGGCAAGGTAAAAAGTTATTTCGTTTTAAATATTATATGCACATGCTTTTTTTTTAGGAATGAATAAAAAACATGCGAGCACTCTGAGAAAAGTCATTTGCCCCGCTCGCAATAGCTGGAACTGTGATGTCTTGCGACCATTGCCTCAACTTTTGGACTTAATCTCAGACGACATGTACGCTAGGGATGCGCCGTTTGTAGGCACTCGCTTAGTTTTAACAATTTTTTTTAATCTTGTACTCTCTTTCAGGGAATAGTTTTTGTTTTCATGGCAAAGCCGCTTGTTTTATTTTCCAGCACCTAGCTTTATTGTNCTTGTTTTCTCTTTCAGGGAATAGGTTTGGTTTTCATGGCAAAGCCGCTTGTTTTATTTCCCAGCACTTAGCTTTATTGTTAATTTCTATGTAAAAGTAATGTTAGATAATGTTTTATCACTCTTTCTGTAATTTTGTTTATTTAACTAGAAATATTCCAAGATTTCGTTACCTTTTCATTTCTAAATTTATCGGTGACCAGTTACTCTGATCAGGTTAAGCTGTTGTGTCAACCGATTGAAATAATTGTAAATTTTGTAATGAAATATTCTGTATTTTGTTTGGGAATTTCATGTTTAAATTCTTTTCTGTCAATGTAATTTTATAAAGTATTCATGGTATTAATGTAAAATACCGCATAACGAAAAAGAATAGTATCACTAGTTTTGTGTAAAGGGACTTAATATCTGTGATAGTCACTGGTATTTTCGAAACATACCCTACAGTATTCTTCTTGCTCTCTGTTCGTTATGGCGAGACACAAAATATAATTAGCTCCAGCTATTATTTAGTTTTAATGGTGTGATATTTTGATTTTTACCGTTTTGGGTGAGTGTTTCTTGTTCTGTTTTTTGTCGTTGCCTCAATAATGTATAACTTCGCCCTTGCCTTTTTATTTTATGCGTACATTTTGTATTTACAGCGGTCGACATGTTGGGTCGAAAAATGCTGTGTTGAGGACATTTCATCGGCTTGCTGCCGAGGAGTGGGAAATATTCTTTGAAGTCACCTTACGTCTTCTTGATGCCTTTTTAATGATGAAATAACACCTATGCTGGCACTGGCAAGGAGATGTCCCAAAGATGGGCAACGTCTCAAGAAATTCCAGCCAATATTTTTCCATCATTTTTGTGCATGTGCATGAATCTTTCAACTATACAGAAATCAAGTCACCTTTTTTCAATTTTGGACTAAACAAATTATATATATAAAAAAAAGGAACGTTTTTGTATGGTTCGACATATTTTGTAATTCTGAATTTTAATTTTTTTACTGTGAGATCTCAAAAAAAATTAACAATAATTTATTTCGTACAAAAAAACTTGTATTCTGTAATAACAGTTTGCTGTTCATATACCAATGATATTATGTGCATATACACCCTTTGTTAGTGTTACACGTTTAAAACATTTATTATTGTTTTGTTATTATTAAAACACATATTTTGGCCACACGAATGTAAGTTCTACTTTCTTTATCAACAACCTTGCTCTTTTTTTATTCTAAATCACACTTCGCTTTATTGCTGTATGTGTAATAATTATTATTATGTGTGTAAGGATGCCGGAGTAGTAATTTTGGCTCGGCCTCTTTGTTTCTACATTTTATATTGGGGTCACACCTACACAGCTAGATCCTACTTGTAGCAGACTAGTGGTTATATTCCACGAAGTTTCCCCACTGCTACAGGGATGAAGGGAGAAAACTATATGTTTTATATAAAACATCGGAACACACTGAGAAAACCCATTTGCCCTGCTCACAATATCAGGAACCGTGACATCAAGTAACCTTGGCTTTAACCTTTAGTATCCGTCTTGAATGGCATAAATAACTTAAAACAAAAAATAATCGCAATATTTAGAAAATTTTAAAATCTTAGGAAAAATCATAGGACCTTGTAGATATATGAAGATCGTCAAATGAAAAAAAATCGAGGTTTTATGCCATATCTCGAGAACCAATAAACCAATTCCCACCAAATTTTTCACGCAAGTAGTGCTACAGTAAGTTATGTAAACTAACATGTTTTAGGTGCGACAGGCCTTTTTTTAATGGTTTTAATATATATAATTTAGATTAGAATGTTATGCGAAAGAATTCAACAAAATTAAACCAGATGTTGTACGCTAACAGTATTCACTAGAAGCCTCAACTATGCACACATAGATCCTCTTTTGCCAGTCTTTTTGCAAAATAGTGCCCCCTGAGAAAGTGGTACATTTTGCCATATTTCCAGAACCAATGTGCTAATTTCCACCAAATTTCACACACAAATAGTGCTACAGAAGGCCGTGTAAAGTCGTGTGAGGCACTGATTTTAAAAATGGTGGTTATATAAATATTATAGACAAGTTTGCCATACCTGTTAAAGTATTTAACGAGATTCAACCAAACTTTGAATGCTGACAGTATCTATTAGAAGGATAGTATGCAGAACGACTTTTAGAAATATTTGTACGATAGGGTCATATAAGAAAATAAAGCTGTATGCCGTAAATAGGGAACAAATCAACCTATTTCCACCAAATTCTTCACACAAAAAGCGCCACGGTAGATCATGTAAACCTACGTGTTTTAAGATGCTCAGAAACTTATTTTTAAAATGACGGCCTTGTAAATATTTCATGTTAGTAAACGCTATCCATCAAAATAGTATACTGATTACATCCGATGTTGATGCCCCGAATTCGATATCCGGAATGCAGTTGATTGCACGATAGCTTATGGTACGAGGTTTTCTGGGTACGATTACAGTGCAAGGTAAGTGTGTATTTGTAATTGTCTCAGTACTGTTGAATATGTTTCTGGTTTCATCTCTAATGATGTTGCTATCAACGAGACGTCAAGACCTACCTACAGTCTAAGCTTATGAGAACTTCGTTAAAATATTTGCACCCATGTAGGGGAAAGTATGCTCATTAGTAACATCAGTATATTCTTGTATTATTCTGTGAAGTCATTTTTCTCCTAGTGTTTGTTTCAAGTAACACGTGCGTGAGCATAGCTAATTACAGCGTATCTTTCCTCCGTTCCGTTCTGTCAATGTATCCTCACGCCATCATTGAGAAATTTCTGTTTACGCCACTGGCGTGGAAGTATTCTCTTTGAGAACAGTATTTACACTGTCATGTTATGGCGTTATGATAACGATAAAGGTGTGTGGCGCTTCTCTGTACTACTTTAAGTATTCGTTACTGGAACACTGATACGTAAACATTATCGTGAAAACGCGCGTTTCAACCATTTTCACTTTTAAAAAAATACGTTTTCGAGAAAAATCTAAATACTAAAGCTTGCATACACACGTGTACCGTTTATTAATTACGGTGCATACGTAGGCCACATTAAAAAAAAATGCTGAGCATTTTTTGAATAAAAACATTTTCTGCTGGACCTCTATACATAAACTTACGCAATTTTAATCCACAGTAAAGCGCAGTGACATTGATATCCGTATTTCATCGATGATTTATCCGTAAACTACGTCAGTTGCATTGTGAAATGAGAAATATCATCAATAGCGACGGAGATTTATCGCGATAAAAATTTATTGTTTTGTTTGTAATGCGTCTGCAGTTCAAGTTTTTTTCTTTTTCGTTATTAGGTGTCGTCTATGCCTGAATCAATTTCTCCATCTGACTGTGCCAGTGTGTACAACGCTACTCAGAACAGAACAACCGTGATTCATCTACAAAGAGTTTTGGGGGTAGTCTGCCTTCCATTTTGGATTGATTTCTGTCTCGCCGTAGTTTACTTTTCAGAACAAATATTTGTAAACGAATGTTGCCAGGACACAGGGCATATCTTAGCAGATGTTTACAAGCCCACAATGTTTTGCCATTTTGCTGTTGCATATGTAGGCCCTACCCAACAGTTATGAAGATAAACGCATTATTTATTATTTTTCAGTCTCACATAAGAAATTACAGACTGAAATCAGTCCATTCAGGTTTCAGAAGATATGTAAAATAGTTCTGTATGTAATAATAAAGATTTAATTTTTATATTATTATATCTTAACAAATACGGTATAAATATAAAAAAAGGAAAGCAAGATTACAAAGCTACCGCCAGCTTAAGTCGTGTCTGAATTATATCATCCGATCATTACATTATTGAGACCTTTACGTTTCTTGAAAAGTACTTTTTAGCAAATATTTTCGTAAATTTTATTGTTATTGGTTTTCATATGTATAGAAAGATATACTCCTTTTCAATATGACCATTCGTTCATTCATGATCTCATCTTAATATTTTCGGAAAACGTTAACGTCATACTGCCATCTCTCCTTTTTTTCGATTATGCCTCCAAAATAATTTAAATCCTCAAATAAAGATATTTTATTTACACACTTTTTGACGACCGTAAAAAATTCCCAGAGTCTCGAGAAAGTTAAATGTTGGAACCAAGTTCGTTCTTGGCGCGAAGAAGTTTTCCCCAGACTACATTTCGCTAATGCACGGCGTCCTTGCATGCATACACTTCTAATCGCGTTTGGACAGAATAAATATTTCTAGTCCCGCTACTAAATGAATCAAAAAGGCAGAAAAGACTTTTGACGATTAATTTCTCCAGGAGCTGATTCGCATAAGAGAAAACTTAATTATCAAGTTATTACGAAAGTTTCGAAGCTGGATTGAAAAAGATCTCATTGCTGTCCCCCAGGAAAGTTTCGGGAGCTTGGGCGATGATAACACGCCAAATGAGCGGAGGTGGAGGGCAAAGTTGCGAGTTGCAGGATTGTTGACGGCGCTCTCTTCAAGTCGCCAGTGTGCTCTCAACGCCGCCGAGGACGCCACACCCAGCAGATAAGGAAATAAAGGCCGGATTTATCGCCAGAAGATAGGAGCGAAGGCGACAAGAGGTTGTGTTTAGAAAAAGTTTTGCTAATTTTTAACATCCCCCTGGTGATAATTCTGTCGCCGCATTCTACATCTGTGTCGTAATTAAAATGAACTGATTAAAAACTCGCGATGAATTCAAATTGCCTGTTAGGTGGTCTGAATTAAGTTGAATAAAGATCACCGTGCTCTGTTTCGAATTTAATCATTAATTTTAAAAAAATTTGCTTTCCAACATGACTTATAAAGTAATTAGGAATTTTAACGAGCTTTTGCATATTATACAGTTCAACTTGGAAAGGAGAAGAATATAATCACCTCCGTGTTTATTTTTTCTTCTAGATTTCCCCAAAAAATATCTCTTGAAACAGAACAATAAACATAGACAATTAGGATTTATTTCTTTTAATAATCACGTGTTTGTTAACAGCAAGGACTATTTATTCAAAATTCAGAATGACGAAAATTATTATCACCACTTTGAAAATGAGATATTATTGTATAGCATTTTAGGTGGACTTCCATATTACTTTTTGCATTTTAAATGTGTGGATAAAGGTTGCGAAGTTACTGAGTAGACATTTACGTTTAAATTTCGGGTTATCTTTCAAAAGAGCACACTGAAAAGGTTATCTAATAGTGTATATCGTGTACAAAATAATAGCCACCAGCATAGTTGGGTTAAAGTTTGTTATATTATTTCAGAGATATAGTATGTAACACAAATTGTAACGAAGCAGCCATTTACAGATGGTTAACATACTTAATTAATGCTAAAAATAATATTAATATTAAAACTTTAATTTGANGTGGATAAAGGTTGCGAAGTTACTGAGTAGACATTTACGTTTAAATTTCGGGTTATCTTTCAAAAGAGCACACTGATAAGGTTATCTAATAGTGTATATCGTGTACAAAATAATAGTAACGAAGCAGCCATTTACAGATGGTTAACATACTTAATTAATGCTAAAAATAATATTAATATTAAAACTTTAATTTGATGAAATTCTTGTTTGCTCTTTATTCAATATTATATTTTTAAATATCAATTCCAGAAGACGCAATCTTACAAAATAGAGGATTAATGACGTAATAAGATTTTTTTTTTAACTCTATGCCAACGTTGTGAACTATGGACATGAACGTAGGATTTCTTGTTGAAATAGGTTGTGTCTAGTATCCTGCCTAAGTAAGTAGTCTTTCAGGTTTGATGGGACTCAGTGAACGGGTTCAATTATTTCTATGGACAGAAAAAGAGATAGAAGGGACACACACAGATGCACGTGCAGACAGGGGAGGAGATCTCACACACTTATCTATCCTTCGGAATGTAGGCTAAAAAGCAAAGTCTGTTTTTGATCTCGCATAGTTTTGCAGAGGAAGGCTAACGACGTCAGGATCCCGTGATCATAGAGGACTCCAAAACGAACCATTTGTTACCCAGCTGAGCGCACATAAACTGAGTCGCGACAAACGTCTGGCTGGAGTGACCACCAGCTAAGCCATCCCGCCGCGTAAGGTAGATTACTGTCATACAATAGGTAAGTGTAGAGAAGCGGAACGGCCGCTTATACCGCAAACTACAGTCGCACACGCCAGCAAACTGACGCCACTGAATAGCAACATGTCTGAACGACGTTCACCGATCAGCGCACAGTAACTTGCTCGCTAGCTGGCAGTCCAGTCAACAGGGAACGTATTTCGCAGCACGTGGCGGGCAATCACAAACAAAAACTTATCCCAGAGCCTCACGCAGCCAATTAGGGCATGGATACGCCCATAAAAATACCACCACGCCAGTTTACTTTTGTATTCTTTTCTAATCCGTGACTTACAGGCAGTCAGGCTTCGTTTGAGATATTATCCAGAGTACACTCGTTGACGTCCGACATGTTACAGAGTAGGTGGAATATAGTCTGTGCTATACCAGTTCAGAAGCTAGCACCAATACGGACATCGTCTTTCCCTGGTTAATGCTATTGGTTGCTGCTAACACACAAGCTATTTTATAGTTGGTCACTTTTTGTGCCATGGATCTACTGAAATCCGTTCCATTAGGCCGAGCGAGACGGCTCTGTGGTAACACGCTGAACTCGTATTCGGAAGGACCCGGGCCCAATTCCCGGCCCGGCCATCCTCATATCGGTTTTCCGCGGTTTTTTTTTTATTATTATATAAAACACACCAGCGAATGCTGGGATGGTTTCTTCGTACAGATCATGGCCGATTCCCTCCCCGTTCCTGCTCCTCTGAGCAGATTGCTCCGCCTCTAATGACCTCGCTGTCGGCGAGACGTCAAGTCCAAAATAATTATTTTTCATGAGTTACAAAGTGTCAGAAGTTCTATGAAATTCGTGTAAGTGTTTTTCACGCCAAATTATTTTTGCAACGCCTGATACGAAAAATGTATGTGTACGTTAGGGTGTTGAGGTAAGAAACGGATAAGGTCTGACACCGTCCAATCTACCAGAGTCGTGGTGTTAGAAAGTACAACGCGCTCAAAATAAGCTAGGGCGGGATGGGTAGTATTGTTTGTTGTTGCTGCCTTGCGCAGTGTGGAGCTGAAATAACGATCCGACAGTCAGTCCTACACCAGGGCAGGTAATTTTTTCTCTAGTAAATGTTAGTGATCTGGACCTTTGACCATGACATCGTGACCTTAGCCTTGGAAATTCCAAAAAAAATAGTCAAAAATTATAAAACTATCAAAAAATTATTTATTAAAAACTTTCCGAAAATAAAATTTATAATGTTAGAGCACAGAGGGGATGGGGTACAGTGTCCTAGACCCGACCGATCGCCATGTTGTGACATCAGACCACCACTTTGGATATGAGTGACCTTGACCTTAATCATCGAAATATTCCATTTAGTATGTCATTAATGTTTACTAAAATAATAACTGTGGGTATATTATAGCAGGACCAGTAACGAATAAATGATGTAGGACGTCTCTCCGTGTGCTGCACTGAAGCAGGTCCGGTCAGGCCTGGCTCAAATTTCACCCTCCTCACTCCAGGTCTCGGGGAAAATTTCTACCACTTCAACATCATACTGCTTAGTATGTTGTGCTCAACCTGCTGAGAATTTATTACAATATTTATCCACTCTCATATTTTGTGCACTTCATTTCAACATTTACCTATGTTACCATTTCATTGATTGTGCGCACTCATTGATAGGTCATTACAGCAAATATTTAAGTACAAACATTCAAATATTATATTTTGCCCACATAATTCCATTTATTTTTATTATCATGCTCAATTATATTACCGACATGCAGAGGTAGATCTAAAAAAAAAAAGGTCATCATATTCCCGACATCAGAAAAACAGGCAGGATACAACACCAACGAGAAATAAAACTTATATTTATTCATTAAAAACATATATATTTCTAGCATACTTTAAGAAGAAAGAAAGGCTTATGAGATCACTTTCCTGTATGCGTGCGCATGCGTGTGTGTGAATGTGTGTGGCTGCGTGTGTGTCTCTCCCCTCTCCCCTTTCAGTTTTTTAACGCGTGAAGAGAATTTCACCAAACAAGGTACACAATAGTACTACGTAAGGACACCTAACTTTTATAGTTTTCGACCACTTTCAGAATGGAGGCCATTTTAAAATTTTGGGTGCTATATGTCCTATCTCGGAAACAAATCAACCGATTTTAACCAAATTTCGCATGCTGACAACGTAAGTTGTAATCATTAAATTCAGAGGTGAATATTACTGTTAGTCCACCATTTTGTAAGATAAAACCAATTGAAACAAATTTACACATTACATTATATCTCGAAAGCTATTTAACAAATTCTCGCCCTTTTCGGCATGTAAGTTAAATTATGGTAGGCCATGTAAACGTAATTAATTGAACTTTATTAGTTACTTATTTTAAAAATGGCGGTCAAACAAAAGTTTTGAGTTTTATCTCGCATATCTGCAAAAAGTTTAACCAATTGCGACCAAATTTTGTATACTGAAAGTATATATTAAAAGCATAATATATAACAACAAATAACCACTTGTGTCCGCCATTTTGGAAGATAGTGCTTTACGAATAAATAAAGTTATTATGTCAGAACTCTGTAAATAATTAACAGATTCCTACCAAATTTGGCAATCAAGTAGTACTAATGCAGATGATGTTAAATTGTATGTTTTAAGAATGTCACACTTTTATTTTAAAAATGGCTCCCAAACCGCTATTTTAGCTTTAAATGCTATATCGTCGAAACTATGTAATCAATTCCAACATATGCTGCCAGTAGACATTACAATTATCAACTGTATCTACACGGAATGTCTTTTTTTTGCCGTTTTGTAAGATAGTGCCACATAAATAAAGTTTTTATGTCATATCTCGGGAAAGAATTAACCAATTCCTATAAAATTTGGCAAGCAAATAGTACTGAAGCAGATGATATCAAGTGGTATGTTTTAATAATGATAGACATTTTTAAAAATAGTGGACGTATAGATATTTTTAGCTTAAAATCCTTCATCGTCGAAACCATGTAATCAATTTCCTCTAAACTTTGTATACTGGCAGTAGATATTACAATTAACAACTGTATGTAAATAGAAAAAGTTTGGTAGGCCATTTTGTAAGATAGCACTGTGCTAGTAAATATCATTTTTTTGTCATATCTCGGGAAAACATTTACAGATTCCTTCCAAATTTGGCAAACAAATAGTACTGCAGCAGGTGGTGTAAACTGGCATGTTTTATGTAGGTCAGGCACTTATTTTCAAAATGGTAGCTATATAAATATTTTAGCTCAGTGTAATTTACTAACGAAACAAATTTCAACTTAATTTTGTGTGCTGGCAGTACTTATTACAACCATCGAATTTGTATATGCAGAGCATCATTTCTTTGCCATTTTGTAACATAGTCATACCAATAAAAACATGTATTTTATCTCGTATCTCGGGAGACAATCAACCCATTTTTACAAGATTTGGCGAAGATGATTTACTGTAGTAGGCCATAATAATAAATATTTTTTTGTAAGTAGGGCACACTTATTTTCAGAATGGTTGCTTTAATATTTTTTGTTTTGTGGGCGATATCTACGAAATAGTGTAATCTATTTCAAATTAACTTTGTATATTGATACAAACATCGTAATTGCTACTACATTAATTTTTTGTCCTCCATTTATGAAGATTGCAATATGAAAATTATGACGGTTTTATGCTAAGTCTCGAGGGCCAATTAACCGATTCCAGCAAATGTTACACTAGAACATTTCAAATAAATTTGTACCAAATAGCGCACACTGGAATTGTACAGAAGGACTTGTAAACTTTCATGATATAAATGGGTCAGACAATGATGTTAAAAATGGCAGCCTCATAAATAATTTAGGTAATTTTGACAAATTCAACCAAAATTTGTATTTAGACAGTATACATTAGAAGCATCGTTAATAGAGCCTCTTTCTGGTAGTTTTCTATAAGAAAATTAAAATTTTTATGTCATATCTTAGGGACCAAACAACCTATTTCCATAAAATTGTTCACACAAGTAGCGCTACGGTAGGACATGTAAATTTACATGTTTTATTAGGCCTAATCACTTATTTTCAAAATAAAGGCATCTTAAGTATTTTAGGTTAGTAAACCCTTTCATTCGAAACATTAGACTCATTAAATCCGACGTTTATGCTCCGAATCCGTAATGCAGTGCCCGGGTAAAGCATGTGTGTAATTGTAATTGTCTCACTACTGTTGCATACATTTCTGGTATCATTTCTAATGTTATTCCTTTCAAAGAGAAGTCAAGTCCTTCCTACCAACTCAGATTTTAAGAAATTATTTAAAAATTAATTGCACCCATGTTGAGGAAAGTAGACTCATTATTTATATCAGTAACTTCTTGTTACATACTTCAGTCTACGAACCTAATCAAAAAACAGAATTCCAACATTCTTCATACCACTGATGTAGCATCTTTCCAGAAATATGCTCACTTTTCACGTAATGAATTTAATCTGTTCATATGCAGCTCAAGGAAGTCTACGTTAGCAAGCATCCAACCAGAACCCTTAGTCATATACTACTCTTCTTCACGACACAGTGTTTTTTCAAGGCCTCTACAGCCTTTGGGATACTATCAATATTGTAAACTGAATGATTCGCAGTCTTTAATGCTCGGCGATTGATTCCTTCATCCAAAGGTTGAGGCTTTTCGTTTGTACACTCCAGCAAAACATTATATTTTATGGGACCATCTTAAACTTCTGTTATTTTTTTGATTATCATTTTATTGATATTTCGTACCTTAAAAGTTATATCCAATCACATAATATTTTAGAGTACCCTTGAATACTGATTGTTTCAGGTAGAATGCATTCGATGCTCTGTCACCAACTGCTAGTATAGGTCGTTTCTTAGCTGCTGAACTCTGCCCTTACAAATCCTGATATGTCTCTTCAGCTTATCACCACCCTTGAACAGAAGTTTGCACTTGACACATTGTTGCATAGCACAGGAAGGGCACTTCACGCAAGTAATCCTTTTATGCTTCCTTGCACATTGGCTGTACTCAAATATATTGTCTCAGTAACAGCAACGAAGCGTTGATGAAGTCATTGATAGCAGTACTGTTGTACGTAACCCATCCAAAGAGGTCGATAGCGGCGTGCCAACCTCAGACGTTGCTACTTTTGCTGGACCAGCGACCATTGTCTCTTTAATATATTCTAATTGCTTTCAGGAGATGAGACGAAGTGCCTTTCACAACGACCACTGTCAGACTAAGCTGCCTAACTGGAACATAGCTGCTTATATACCCGTAAAGTATTTATAGCGACGTGTCCTACGTTTAAGGTGAAATTAAATATGATGCCAGAACTAGTGATTACATACTCGGCAATTACCATATTGGTTTTACATATGCGTTCAGGATTTTTACAAGTTCGCATACGTCGTTCATTACGAATTCAATCACCTGCTTCTTCCAATCACCACTAGATTCGATTCCAGACGAGGTCATTCGGAAATATAGATGTGAGAAACGTGGTGGACGTTGCAATCAGTCGGTTGGTTTTCTCGGAGTATTTCGTATTTCCCGCACATTTGCATTCCACAAGTGCTCCATCTTTCCATCATTTCATCCCACTCACCTGCGCTCACTATCTCGCAGTTAACGGTCGTTCCAAACACCCCATCGCATCTCTCACTCTGTTCATGTAATATCAAATTTTATAGTCATAGATTTTAATTATGATTTTTTAGGAAGTAATTATGGCGAGTAGCTTATTCCCGGCCGCGCCTTTTCGATCAGAATTCGGATTCCGCATCAGAAATGCCGATAACTTATGCTTTTCGCGAAGACATATTAGAATTTTATAAGTATATATTAAAAAATTATATTGGAAATTATATAGGACAGCAGTATATCAATGGATTCAGCTCACCAAAACTAATTCGCTGTATATATAAATTCATTATTATAATATGTATTTTTACAGCCATGTTCTGAGGGCACTAAGCATTGCGTTTTATATGCATGTAAAAATAATAGCCAAGAGAATTTTACCATGTCAAGTGACTACGAACCGAATTCGGGGGCCAGCATATCAGATGACTTACACACACTGGCATAAGGCTCAAAATCCAATCAGAAAGTACGTTTTATTTAACAGTACATGTAGACATGTCAGACATTATTGGCAGTCTTAGAGCTTATTTTTACAAGCATTCTGCCATAGGATGCACATTTTCGAGATAGGTGTTGCTTTCTGGATGGAATACCGTTTACAAACGAAGAAGCATCTGACATGCTGATGATACTAGGGGAATGTTGTTGGAACTGCCAAGTTGCTGTTCGTTTGTACGCAGAGAGTCGCCCACAGCGCGTCCATCACTCGTGCAATGTCTTCCAGCGTCTTGCATGTCGCGTGCGCACAACCGGGCTAGTGCAACCGACACGCAACAAACGTCGTCGCATCAGACGACCTGTGAGAGACGAGAGAGCTGTTGATGTACTTGCTGCCATGGTAGTTAATCCTCATGATTCTACACGGAGGATTGCCCGCGACTCAAGATTGTCTCAAAGTACAGTGTGGAGAACCCTCGTTGATAATCGTTTACATCCGTACCATGTACAGCTGCACCAAGAACTTGGGAATAATAACATTCCTAAGCGCATTGATTTCTGCAAATGGTACCTTAACAAGGATTGTGCTTTCCATCGCAGCAATTTGTAATAATATAAGGCCACATTCAACAGTAATGGTGATGGTAACATACATAATGCCCATTACTGGTCTGCAGTCAACCAACATTGGCTCCGTCAAATGGATAACCAGCATGTGTGGATCCTTAATACTTGGTGTGGTCTTCTCGGACATCGTGTCATAGGACCATGCTTTTTTGAAGGGCAATTGAATAGTGCAGTGTATACAGATATCTTAGAGAATATTTTGTATCAACTGATCGAAGATGTCTCTCTCGCTCTGAGATTAACACTGTGGCTTCAACAGGATGGCTGACCTGCTCACTTTTCGCTCAGAGCTCGGCTAGTTGCTGACATGTTATTCCTCACACGGTGGATTGGACGAATGGGTCCTGTAGCTTGGCCACCACGTTCTTCAAAATTGTCCCCAAATGACTTATTTCTGTGAGGGAGAATTAACGACATCGTCTACTACGTGCGTTCAGCAGCGAGGAAAGACCTGAAGTGCATAATCATAGCAGCATGTGGATCTCTCAGCTGTTCGGAGGTCCGCCGAGCAACCGCGAACGTAAGGAGAGCTGAGTCATGTTTGATACAGAGTGGTTGGCATTTCGAACACTTATGAAGAGTGATGTGAGGTAATAAGTATTCCCAGTTCCCATTTAACAGTAGTTCACTCACACCATACTGGTATTTACAGTACACCCGACGTCCTTTTGATTGTACTTGTACAAAAAAAAACATGTTTCGTTGATTTCCATTTGATTGTAGTAAGAATAAAAATAGTTTTCGTTCAGTTTCATTGTGCGTAAACTACGCACGTCGCAAACCATATGCTTACTACTATTTGACTTGCAGGTCCGTAGTTAGGCGTAAAGCTGTGAAAAAAGAGGGGTGGGGGCCATGACTGCCCGCCCAGTGTGTGTGTGTCTCTTGATATATATATGTGTGTGTATGTGTGTATATATACACGCACACGCACGCACACACGTAATAATAAATTATACGAAATTTTCGTGGAGATCAAATTTAATTCACAGGAAGTTATTACGATACAGTCAACAAATAAAACAGAAACTTGCGTAGAACATATATTTTCATGGCGTATTGATTATTCACCAAATTTTTATATTACTGATTTATTCAAGCTAAAGAATGAATATAAATATATAAAATAAGACCTATGTTGGTGCTAATTTAATTATCCTTCCTAAAATTTTCGAACAAAAGGTACAAAAAATGTGCTTATAAAATTCTCTTAAAATGTTAACTAAAACAGTTCAATTTTAAGATAGCTGTAAAAAGTCCCAATTCCTTTTAATTTTTATAACCAACATTTAATACATAAGTTTCCTTTTCTTTGATACTGTTAAACATATTAAAATTTCATCCAGGATTACTGTGAACTCTGAAAATCATTGGAACTCGGGAGGTCGTCCAACGCCATAATCACATGCAGTCGCGTGATTTAAAACATATTTTTCTCTAAAGATATTTGCAGACTTTCAGAATACGGAAGTATTATACTTTAATACAATACTTCTAGTACTCCTTGGTCTAATTGTTAAAAAAAAACAATACAAATATAATTAAAGAAATTAATTAATATTTTGAAGAAAATATGTGATTACCGGCACGGCTGATCATATTATCCATTGCTATACACGAAAATTAACATTGCACAATACAAAAGGTTGACATAACTTATCACTGTTGGTAAAATATTTATTTATATACGTTTCTCTCAGTTTTAAAAGACGTGTCTTGTAATCTTAAGTACGAAAAATTACTATTTTTCTTATTTATAGATTGTACTGATTTTTAACCTTTATGTGTATTTGGTCACTGTGAAAGTGGTAAGTATTAGAGAAAGAGAAAAAAGGTGGCGAGGCGTTTTCTGTGTGGTGTTTGTAACGGTCGTTTCCAATAAATACTGAATTTATCTCGGTATTCTTACAGATTTTCTTTTAAATATCGCGCAGTATGTTGGATTTGTTGGATTAGATAGTGTTGCAGTGCTGCACGAATGATTTTTAGGCAACTTTTTGTACTGCGCTGCCTATATCACTGCGGTGTACCTACATACATGTCTGTCACGACCTAAGAATTCACCGGCTTTAGATATTTCTGTGTGCTGTGTGGTTTTTTTTTCCGGTTTTCTTCACAGCGTTGTTTAAAAACTACTTTTGTTCAACATTAATGTGATTTTTATATATACATATATATATATAAACAGTCCTATAACGTAATTTTGTACAGCATAAATTCAACTATATCGGTCTAAATAAGTTTGTGATTATGCAAACAACAATCTCCCAGCAACGTTAAGCCCATAATTGTGCGGGAATAAATCGGTGAAACCTACGGAACCTAATATATGAAGAGGTTTGTACAAAACAATCATTCGCAGCATTTAATAATTAATAACTACGAAAATACATTTCAACATATTTTTAATCTAATTAGCCAGTTGTCTGCACTTCGCTTACAAAAAAAATCCCAATTATTTTAAAAATATTTTGAAAACTGTTTTTAAATGAAGCTATTGTGAACACACCTGTTTTGTGTTTAAAACAAATAACGATTAGTAAAAAGGGCCACAAGTTAGAGAACTATCCGAAACATTTCAATTTAAAGAAGCGGCGGCTTCGTTTTCATGTGTGTTAATTTAATATTTTCCCATAGAATATGCTATAAAAAAATTGCTAACATTCATATAGTGATGAGCTAAGCAGTTACTTTTCATTTCCGTTATAACGATAACACTTACATTAAATTTACTGGATATGTAATAAGTTACTTCTTAATGGTTAATTTCACATAATACGAATTATACTATTTACGTTGCTGGAATTTGAATAGCTTCATAGTTTTCTTTAAATTGCAAGTAATTTTTTGGTTACATTACGTCATGTTGTTTATTGAACTCCCGAAATGTGTTCTCAAGCGTAAAAATTTACTATTTTTTTACTCCTAATTCCAAAATTTTTACATTTCTTTTGGTAAAAACAGTGACACTGCCATAAAACAGCTAAATGTATTTTTTTAATGTTATATTACAATTTAAAATTTCGTACGTGGTTATTTAACAACAATGATGGAAGGCCTCTGTTAGTTTGAGCTTAAAGTGAAAATGGTTCAAAGTCTTCACGTAGTTATATACATTGGCTGCATAAACAGTTGCAATTCTTATAACCTATTATTATCTTTTTAACCGTAACCTAAATAGTAACATGAAATAGCTACCTAAGAAGTTACAGTTATTTTTTACTCTTATCATCGTCATTTTTGCTCACAGTATTTATCAGAACGGCGAATGTTTTGTAATGACGAAATAATACCTATTCTGCAGTAAACAGCAAAATACAAATGTTGGTATCTTAAAAAAAAAAAAAAAAAAAAAAAAGGGAACGTATTTGTTGTTTTATGGGTATCCTTTAAACATAACTTTGGTATCTGAAACGTAGCGGTAAAAAAAAATTAACAGTTAAATTTAACAGTTACGTTAAACAACGCTCATCCCTGCATTTAATAGTACTGAGTGTCTACTTCAAAAAAAAAAAAATTACTCTGAGCACATGATTAGGTAATTCTGAGAAATTCCAATTTTTCTAAATTCCAGTTAGTTTGTAGATTAACAGACGAATTGCTATAAGAGCAAAATTCATTATTTAACCCTTATTTATTTTACTTGCATGTAAATCACTGCCGAGAATTCCAAAACAATCAATCCACTGAAAACCACAAATATTTCGTGGTAAGTGATAAATATTCTTTGAAGGACACTGATAACCCATCAGTGATAAAAGTAAAAGAATACTGGATAATGTTTCAACTGTACAAAAACTACATCAAGTGAGAAACAACACACTACCAAAATTCACAATCTAGAACGATCACACAACACAACCACAGACGTTAGAATAATCGTACAAAAGAAACACTATTTAGAACCACATATTGCAGAACCACATATGTTATAAACGTCGCACAACCGAAATTCACAACTTAGAACGATCATAGAGCCGAAACACAGATGTTAGAACGTTCGTACAATAGAAACATACGCTTAAGAACTATCATACACTATAAACACACATCTAAAAACCACCGTACATTAGAATCACATAACACAGAACTCGTTTTCGTTATAATGTTCTGTTCTGTCTTGTGTGGTTCTATGGTATGTGCATGAGTTTCTAAATTGTGACAGCACCCCGTTTTCACCCCCTCGGTGTAATCCTTTACTGTGTGACTTATTAACTTACGCTCATATTTCTCTAGCTTGACAATTTTTTTTATAGTAGTTCAGTAAGTATTTTTCCGGCAGACCGAAGTGTCAAGATTTCAGTTTATAATATTTATGCTATTTTTTACGACAGTTCATAATGCCACCGCGGACATCCAAACCATTTTAATTGATAATAATTTACAAGTTATAATGTGATAGCCAATAAATATTCTAACAGGACTTAACCAGTTTGGTCGAACATTAATTTTTGAGTTCAAGTGTTGCAATCACGTAATATTTTGGTATGTACTGTACTTGTGTTCAACAGTTTGCTTACAATAAGTGAACAACGTTCTTCGTGCTCGATTACACTGAAATATTAACACTGATGCCAAAGAGGCGTCGAAACTTTCACAAATCAGATTAGCCTCAAGGTAGACGGGACACTGATGCCTTGCTGTTTACAGTACGGGTTACAAGTATCATTCACGTGCAAAGTCTCCACGGTCGTGGACAAGTGAACTGGACGGGTCAACAACGAACGATCTGGCGTAGCAGGTTCGCATTCCGGAGGAGCCGGATTTCATTCCCGGTTCGGCCAACGTACTGTCAGTTTTCGAAGCTTTCCCGAAATAATTCCAGGCGAATACTGGGATCGTTTATTCCTACAGGCAATGGGTGCTTCTACGCATGATTCTGATTTGTTTATTTGATTTATAATGTTGTTTATTGACAGGGATAATTACGGACAATGACAGTACTAACAACACAATTCAACAGGTCACAATTAAACAACACACCAGTCAAAAGAGCAGGATCTTCTGTTTCACATGAAGTACAGGAAATTAACAACTTGAGTAGTGACTGACAAAGAAAAACATAGCAATAATATGAGGAAATCAACCAAAACCTCCAAATTGATGAAAAAACACAGCAAAATACACTCTCAAACAAACAATACTTAAAAAAAGAAAAGGAATACGACTGGTGGCAACCAAATGGCAGAATAAGCATTTAGGAAGTGAAAAACTAAAGTGTGCAGGAACACGCAATCAAAAAGGGACAAGAAGCAAGAATGCCGCTGCCGCACACGCTGCCATGTGACAACGACGATGGACTAAGTCTAGAATTCTGACTGTCCGAACACCTGTAACGACCCCACTGTTAACGAGACTTTAAGAAGTAGAGTGTCATCCAATGGGAGCAGTGCACCTGACTGTACAACACGCAGATATCAGTAAATGTACCACAATTGTCAGGAAACTACGATTTATGTTGCAAATGAAAGAACAATGCATGTATTTTGTAACACTGTAAAATATTTGGCTAGAATAAACGCATTTAAATGTTTGGAAAACCTTTAATAAGAATTGGTTTTTTTATTCAAAATTTAAGCGTACTTCCATTCTGAATGGTTCGGAAAGCATTGCACGATTTTTTTTCACAGAAAGGTTTCACATGACGGAGCATCTAAATATAGTGGGCTGTAAACCATCGGGAAACAGACTCGGAGTTCATAACATCCCACATCCACTTTCCAGGGGTTCTACATCCCTTCGTATTTGAGACCGACCATGGGTGCCTATATCAAACTGTTCATGTATTCGTGAGGAATAAACTGTCCGAGTTGGTAGGCCCGCTCATTTGTCTTGAATCACGCTATATGTAACGTTTGTTACGTGCTGTCATCAAGCAGAAATCATTAAAAATATTTAGCAGTTATCATATAAAACTTTTTTCGTTGAAATTGCGCCTAACGAATTGACGGTCAAGTCAGGAGACCTTTTAATCCAAGATTAGTTTCACCAGTAATCTCTCGAAGTCACTGGCCATGATTTTATAAACAATGGCTGTTTTCGACAGCAGACGGGTAGTCCACTCCCCTCTTCCACACTCATAGCTCTGACCCTAACAGATACTTGCTTAACCAGAGGGCGGGGGTATCTAAAGGTACTATATGCCCATCTCCTACTCCCCGCAACGACATGATAGTGTTGTAACAGTGTTTTACTTGCAGGTTAACATTGAAATTAACTGTCTTTACATGCGCGACTATCTTAGTATAAAAACTGTAGGTATCAATTCCATGCCTGTTTTAGAAACTGAACGAATAATTCTGTTTAAACCAATGTTGTCAATAACATACTTAATTTCAGGTGACCACACACACACACACACAAAATATCATTCTAGATATGCCCCTGACAAAAATGTCTTCCAGGATTGTTAACTTCGATTGTTTTCTAGTCCCTCGTTTTTCATTCGCTCTACCCCACCCCCCCCACTTTCTTTTACAGTTAGTATATTAGGTTTTAGTCTTTCAATTCATACATTTGTAATTTGCTGCCAAGTTTTACCTTTATCTGTCTGCGCATATTGTGTGCGACAGGGCTAAAATCAAACGGACGCAGGCGACCACTTTCGGAATGGCGTCGCAAGAAGCACAGAAATAACTCCGTCGGAGTGGCACTTGCAAGAGCAACATNACTCCGTCGGAGTGGCACTTGCAAGAGCAACATTTTAAGTAACAATATGATTGTATGGCCTACTTAATAGCACAGATGTACTACAGTTGGTACATAGTTAACTATTTATTTAAAAATTTATTTAGGTTTTATTTAAAAAGAGACTACTAACAGAGTGTGACGTCGTTGGAAAACCGTGTGTTAATAGGTTAGGTTAAGATAGTCTTTGCTCAGGTGCCACATTAGAAAACTGTTTGAGCAGATGAACTTCTAAATTTTTACTTTTCTAGAAAACATTTTCTGACAACTGAACTTACTGATTAGAAACATCCATTAAACGGAGATCTAATAATTTTCATTTACTTACAGTTGTGTATAGCATATAAAAATATTTCATCATTGTTGCTGTAGCTNACGGAGATCTAATAATTTTCATTTACTTACAGTTGTGTATAGCATATAAAAATATTTCATCATTGTTGCTGTAGCTTGTAATGGTTTCACAAGCTCCTCTTCCCTGTCCCCACAGTTGTATTGTACACTGAAAAGCCAAAAAAAAACTGGTACACCTCCCTAATATGGCGTAGGGCCTCCCGAACACGCAGAAGTGCCACAAGACGACGTGGCATGGACTCTACTAGTGTTTGAAGGTGTGTATGAGGCAATTCACATCATGAATCCTGCAGGGCAGTCCACAAATCCAATCTGCGCCAATTTCAGAAAGGGTTGCACGTTTGTCACGTTTGATGATTCTCGTCAGTCGTCGTTTGTCCCGTTCTTTCACGATCTTTTTCCGGCCGCAGCTATGTTGAAGATGTGATGTTTTACCGGATTCCGTTATAAGTGCCATGTGAGCACTTTACCAGCATGCGCTTGTAGGTTCACTTATTGCTACCTCGAAGATGCTATGTTCCATATCTCGTGCGCCGACTATAACACCACATTCAAACTCACTTAAATCTTGATAACCTGCCATTGTAGCAGCAGTAACCGATCTAGCTGCCGACCGCATCGCGTTACTCTGATTGGTTCCATACCTCTGTTATTTGCATACGCACACCTATACCAGTTTTTTTGGCACTTCAGTGTAATTGCTTTTCATTATAAACTTCCCCCCGTCATTTGATTTCTGATAAAAACCGACATTTTTTAAATTTATTTTGCTTTGTAACTTGTTGAAACCGAATAATCCATTTGTCACACATAACTGCCGTAATTTGTTGCACTCTAAGTTTACCGACATCACACGGTCTCGATGCTGCAAGGTTGATTTAGTGCATATTTTCTAAAAAAAAAAAACCTTACACGCAAGCAACTGAAAAACAATGATGAACGTTCAAAGCCCGTCGCGGTACTTGGGCTACATAACATAGCAGGTACCAACACTGGGTGGAATAAACAGCCGTGCTACACATTTTGTGTCGACTAAGCACGAATCAGACTTCGTTATCGCCTGTTTGAAAGCAAGAAGAGCACATTTATATATAGGCCTACCTAAGATATATGGTTTCTTGTCAAGGGAAAAACTAATAATATCCACCACTCTCAAAAATAGTCTTGAGTTTACGCCAGCTGTTCCCCTTAATAATGTAACACACACAAACGGATAAAGTTACATGCCTAGGAATTTCACCTACTTATAAAAAAAAATGAGCCTCTTGCAAAATGTGACTGAATTTTACTGAAATATTTCACGATTTTTGAGCGCATCTGAGAAACGTTTTGCCGGGCTCGCTGCGGCCACTGTAACTGCGAGCTGGACGACAGCGCACAGCCGTGATAGGCTACTGGCACCAGCGCACAGCCGTGATAGGCTACTGGCACCAGCTAGTGGCAGGAGCGCTCCCGCTCATCACCTCACCTCTAGCGGCCAAGAAGTCCTGTGCCTTGTAGGTATAACGCTCCTCCCCGCGCCAATGTCACCTCGCGCAAACTTCCACAAACTCTATTCTGCTGGGACGGAGTTCATGCCTGCCAATTCTGCAGGGTCGCAGGTTGGGATCTAGCCCCAGGCACTAGTGTCAATTTGTAGCAGCTACTCCCTTGTGCACGACCGTTACACCAGAATATGTTCTTCCGCTACTGGTGCCGTTAGCCACAACGACAACGTGGATGGGAACTATGTCATATCATCGTGTCGGTCGCGGGAAAGAAGGGAGAATGGGGCGAGGAATTATCAATATATCTGGGCGATATCGATGTTCGTCGGGGCATTTCAATTTCCCATTAATGCGTAGTGGGGCAAGTTCGGAGGCATCACTTCCCCCAACCCCCTGCTTCCCCCGCCAAAAAATTTGTCAGTAATGATTTTCGAAAACAAGGCGATAGCTCGTCCCCCAGCGGTCGGGAAAGGGGAAGTGTTGTCGTATCCAATGCCGCGCCATGAATCTTGCTTCCCGTCACGACTAGTTTTCATAATATTCGCCCGCGTATCTGGGGAGAGAGTGCATTGTTGGCGGGTGTAATTGTGTGGTAATTATTACATCCCTCCCCTACTCCCGCTACTACCATGCCATATACACTCACACGCACAGAGCCGTATCTGGCGGGGGGTTGTCGCTTCGGCCTGCCGAGCACAAAGAGAAAATTGATTGTAATTCTATACACACAAATTATTCCTGTCCAGCTCCGCCCCTCTTCCCGCTGATATCCGCTTTTACTCTCTCTCTCTCTCTCTCTCTCTCTCTCTCTCTGTCTCTCTCTCTCTGTCGCCCTCTCTCTCTGTATCTCTCTCTCTCTCTCTGTCGCCCTCTCTCTCTGTATCTCTCTCTCTCTCTCTCGNTGGCCCACCCCTTCCAATGCCACATCCCCCCACTTTCCCCTGGTGGTGCGGTACCGCAGATCACATTGCATTTCACCCCTTAATTCTTTCCTATTTAAAGCACCCGCCTGGCCACGACACGAAGAGGATCTATGGTTCCATACACTAAGAAATTAATAGACTGATTATTCTGTATTCGTCTTTTGCACATCACCCTAACACTGGCCAACGAATTACCTGCGCAACTATCTATGTCACGTGATTAGTCACTGACGTAAAAATTACTTTACGGTTAATTTAAAAAAAAGTGTTTAACTACGTTAGTTTTTAGTTGTGCTAAAACTCCGTTAGAGAAAGCATACTAAAATTTCGAAACACTTATATGTAAGCAAACAATGTGCTAACAGCGAATACGAGCCGCATGGTTTTGACAGATCAAGTGGTAAAATAATGTACACTCTAAAACCTTTTCTGGTTAACTTCCTAAAATGAACTGCAAAGTTTTTAACCCATATATCGTATGGAAATAATACCACACATCTGGCTACAAATATGTAATGATCAGCGTCGCTACTATACAAAGTTGGGAACTTTATTACGCATTTGACAGTTTACTGAGCTAATGTAGGAACGCCAGTGCGAATGTATGGGAAATCACTTAACCATTCGCGATTTGCGAATATTTCCTAGAGTGAACTCAGATTTGGAACATGGAGATATGTTACTACGCAGACAGCGAGGGCACTGAACCCCGTACTCCATCCACGTATTGTTCCGTCTTATTTTGGGAAATTACTGCACTGTGTGGAGTACGCCTGCTTATTACACTCGAGGCACGTCACAACTTGTGATATTGGAGTAAGTGATTGGTTGTACTATTATGTTGGACATAAAACCCACCGCAAATCTTTGCTTTTCCTGCGATGTAAGAAAAAACTCTGAACTGGCAATTGCCTGTAATAATAGTTAAACCCGTTACTTAAAGCGATGTGTATTCTAGTGTCATTGCTGGGCCAAAAACGGGATCACCACGCAGTTACAGGTAATCTCATTTAATCACAAAATGGTACATCATCAAAAAAATTGCCATAACCTGGTATCCGAAACTAGCACAGCAGAAACACTGTGGTGTAGTGGAAAATAATATAGTTTTATTAAATCGAACATAGAATACAGGAAGTATATCTCATTTACTGCAAGATCCAACACTTCAATTTTACAACAGATAAAAGGTAAATAATGACTTATTTGCTGCCACAGTGGAGAACCAGCAAGTTTACGGCAAAATTCCTTCAAGTTTTACACATCCCCACCGGGGTTAATAGATGCATTTACTTGAATAATCCAAAGGCCGGTGGCGGGAATGAAGCCCCGATCCCCCGGGCGGGAGACAGAGAAGCGATAGCTACTACATCTCGGGGATTGATGTCTCCCTCCACTGGTTCGAATAGTTGGTTTTCCACTGATTCGAATTTAGAGTGTAGAAATATGAGGGGTTGGTGGTAGGTGTAAGTCATCTGCTGGTCGTCGTGCTGGGAGAACTTGTGCACCATCATTTTTCGGGACTCGAATCCTGGACCTTCTATGCAAAGTATCTAAAAAAATATTTATGTCATTAATTTTTTTTTAATTTCGCATTTTTTTTCGTTTCACTTTTAGTGATTTTTTCTTAATTTATATTTATTTCTTAAAATGTTTTTTGATATTTTCGAGTTCAAGTTTGCCTGGGGTTAAGGTGAATGTCCCGGATATCCAAGATAGTGGTCGTGGTTAACAATTCAAGTTTTCTCATTTTTGGGGGGATTTTTGCAAGTTTAAGTGAAGTTTGCAGATGTCCAATATGGCAGTTGGGTTCGCTTATGTTATATTTTCCCCTTTTTAAATTTTTTTTAATAAACTGGTTTTTTTTCTGGCGTCAAGGTGAAATTTGCGGATATACAATATGGTGAATCCGTCAAAAAAAGTGATAAATTACATTAATGACCCTATTAATGTAATATCTCACTTTTTTTTTAATTTTTCACGAATTTTTGGGATTTTTCATAATTTTTCGAGTTAAAGGTCATGTAATTCCAATATGGCCGTCTGGATTATTCACGTAATTTTTCACCTGATTTCTTACGATTTTTGTGATTTTTCTTGATTTCTGGGGGTTTAAGGTTATTTGGTTTTACTGTCAAGGCCATGGTCACGGGTACAGGGCCAAGGTCAACCGCATTAAAGATGGTGGTAGTGTGACATCACGCCCCGTACCCTCTGTGCCCCCTTTAAAATACATTGTCCTTCAACATAACAAACCTATCTACTTACACACAAAGTGAAATAAATTCGGAAGTTTTTAACGGGTTCCAAAAAGTGTATCGAGTAATGCAGCATCATTATAGTTCATAACAAACAACAATTTATTCTTTACGATTTTACTTTAGCTTTAATGTACAGGTTGAATATATATTACTGGGCTCATATAGAGATTTTTAGCATACTTTCCGAAGGAAAGAAAGGCTTATGAGATCACTTCTGTCTGTGTGTCTGTATGTATGTAGAGTGGCTCACATTGCTTTAAATGAAATGCAATAGTAACCAATAACTGAAATGAGCAGAGCAAGTTCATGAAACACAATATTTTGTCCTCGCGTACTTCATAAGTACGCCACTTTAATATTCGACAAGTTGTGGTGGACGCTTGGCACAGGCATGATCCACATTGCGTTCGTAACTCGTGTCATTCTCTGCAAGCTCTCTGCGCTGAGAAGTTCTATTGGGTAGCAATTTTGACTGCGTCAGTCAGGAAAATGGGACATAGGGCAGTAATACAACATTTGAATAGCGGTAGCTGGTCATTTTTCATCATGCAAAGAAGAAATCTCAACGAGAAATTGTGGAGCACTTGAATCTGTCGAGGTTCACTGTTGGAAACATCATAAGAAGGTTTCAGAAGGAAGACAGAATAGATTCGGTACCTCAAAAAGGACAGCCAAAGAAACTAAGTGAGAGAGAAGAACGTCTAGTAATCAGGAAAATAAAGAAAGATCCGAAAAATAGTGATTACAAACTTACAACGGAGGTACTCAATGAATGTGGTAAGAACGTCCATCCAGAAACCATACGACGAGTTATCAGAAGAGCAGGATATAATAGCAGGGTATATAGAAAGAAGCCTTTCATTAATGAGGCAAAAATATAATAAAACGACTTACGTTCGCAAAAGACCACGCTAACAAAGATGAAAATTGGTGTAATGATGTTATTTTTGCTGATGAGACGAAATTGAATGTGTTTGGTTCAGATGGCAGGGTAACAGTATGGTGCAAGCCAAATCAGGAGCTAAAACTTGGGAACATACAACCTACTGTGAAACAGTGGAGGTAGTATTATGATCTGGGGCTGTATATCTACAGCAGGTGTTGGAGAGGTTGTACGTGTCGATGGAACAATGAAAAAGGAAGACTATCTCAACATCCTGAAAGCAAACCTACACAAGAGGGCTGATAATCTGGGCATTAGGAACACGTTTAAGTTCTACCAAGATAATGACCCAAAACACAAGTCATACATTGTCAAGAGCTGGCTTTTGTATAACTGTCCCAAAGTCATTAACACACCTCTTCAATCACCCGACCTTAATCCCATGTAAAAACTGTGGGATGAACTCAAAAGAAGACTGTGTACTACAACAATTAGGTCCACAAAAGAATTAGAGAAAAGGTTCAAGGAAGAATGGAGTAAGATTGGCTCCGAATGTACCAGGAATATAATTGCAAAACGCAATTAAACAGAATGGTCATGCTACCAGGTGATAAAAAACAGTGTGTTTAGTTTTCAAAGAGGATTATGTTTGTGTTTGAATGAGGATGACCGAATATTAAAGTGGCGTACTTATGCAGCATGGGATGACAAAATCATATTGTTTATTAAGTTGCATTGCTCATTTTCCGTTATTGCCTACCGCTATATTTCATTCAAAGCACACAAGAATGATTGTGCAATATGATCCATGTTTATCTTCATTGCTGATGTAACATAAGGCCATGAAAATGCGATAATCATCGGTGGCCGAATATTAATGTGAGCCACTGTATGTGTATGCCTATGTGTGACTGTGTGTCACCCCCTTTCAATTTTGAACGCTTCAACCGAAGTATTGTATTTTTGGACCACGTCGGCGACTTACTTTCAAAATGGCAGCCATTAAAAATGTTGTATTATATGTCATCTTGGGAACCATTCGGACGACTTAAACCAAATTTTGTATGCTGGCAGACCATTGTGTAACCATTACATTTTGAGATGTATATTGTTGTTAATATGCCATTTTGTAAGATAGCACCAATTTAAAAATAAATATTTTACATCATATCTCAAAAACTTATTAACCAATTTTCACCCAATTTTGCATGTAAGTAATAATATGGTAGGCCATGCAAACGTAAGTAATTGAACTTTATCAGTTACTTATTTTCAAAATGGTGGCTATAAAAATGTTTTATGTTTATTTAATGTATCTACCATAACATTTAACCAATTTCGAGCACATTTTGTATACTGAAAGTATATATTACAAGAATCATATATACCAACAAATAACCACTTTTTTTTGGCCATTTTGTAAGACAGCGTCATAAAAAGAAATAATGTTATATTGTCATAACTTGGTCAAATATCGTAGAAACTATGTAATCAATTCCAACATAACTTTTTATGCTGTCAGAAGATATTACAACTATCAACTGTATCTACACAGAGAATCTTTTGTTTGCCATTTTTTAAGATAGTACCATGCGAGTAAATATAAATTTTTTGTAATATCTCGGGAAACAATTGACAGAACTTTTCAAATTTGGCAAACAAATAGTACTGCAGCAGGTGGTGCAGACTGGTATGTTTTATGTAGGTCAAGAACTTATTTTCAAAATGGTGGCTATATAAATAGTTTAAGCTCGGTGTATTTTATTAAAGAAACAAATTCCAACTTAACTTTGTATGATGGCAGTACCTATTACAACTATCAAGTATGTACATGCAGAGTCTCATTTCTCTGCCATTTTGTAAGATAACACTACCAATATAAAATTATGATCTTATCTCGTATCTTGGGAAACAATCTAACCAATTCTTACAACATTTGGCGAACATGTTGTACTGTGGTAGACCATAATAATAAATTAATTTTTTTAAGTAGGACACACTTATTATCAAAATGGCGGCAATAAACTCATGTTAGATTTGTGGGCAATATTTACGAGACTAGGTTAATTATTTGAACTTAACTTTGTATATTGGCAGTATAAAATCATCGGAATTGTTACTACATTAATTTTTACCCTCTATTTATGAAGATCGCCACATGAAAGTTATGGAGGTTTTATGCCATGTTTCGAGGAACAAGCAACCGATTCCTACCAAATGTTACACTAAAACATTTGAAATAAATTTATACCAATATGTGCACATCANTTAATTATTTGAACTTAACTTTGTATATTGGCAGTATAAAATCATCGGAATTGTTACTACATTAATTTTTACCCTCTATTTATGAAGATCGCCACATGAAAGTTATGGAGGTTTTATGCCATGTTTTGAGGAACAAGCAACCGATTCCTACCAAATGTTACACTAAAACATTTGAAATAAATTTATACCAATATGTGCACATCATAAATGTTATAGAAGGCCATTTAAACTTTCATGATTTAAATGGGTTAGACAAAGACGTTAAAATGGCAGTTTCATAAATCATTTAGTTAAGATATATATTAAACAATTTAACAAAATTCAACCAAAATTTGTATGTAGGGCGTATACATTAGAAGCATCGTATATAGAGCTTTTTTTCCTGGCAAGTTTGTACGATAGCATCAAATAAGAAAATAAGTTTTTTATTTCATATCTCAGGGACCAAACAACCTATTTCCATAAAATTGTTCACACAAGTAGTGCTACTGTAGGCCATGTACACTTACATGTATTATGTGTCTCAGTCACTTATTTTCAAAATAACTGCCCTGTAAATATTTAAGGTTACTAAACCGTATCATTCGGAACATTATACCGATTAAATCCGAAGTAGATGCTCCGAATCTGACCGTAAAGCAGTGGATTGCACTCTAGCTTATACTATGAGGTTTTCTGGGTTCAAGTCCTGGCTAAGACATGTGTGTATTTGTAATTGTCTTACTACTTTTGCCTATCTGGTTTTATTTCTAAATTTATTGCTTTCAAAGAGAAGTCAAGTCCTTAAAAATTAATTGCACCCATGTTGAGGAAAGTGGGCTCATTAATTATATCAGTAACTTCCTTTTTTTATGATTTTGTTCCATCACTGCAAATTATAATAATTTATTATTAATTTAGTTCAGCTTCTGAAACATATTTGGGTATCCTAATAAGTGACACAGTCCTAATTAGGTACACTTTCTTGTAGTAGTGGCCTCGCAGATCTCATATTAAGAGGCCACATTCGTAAAACTAAAATTGCTGATACAGTTAAAATATACAGTATTATTTTGCAGCGTGTTTGTTAGGTAACATAATATTTAGACTTCCCAATAAAAAATATAATATATAATAAAATAAACAATAACGAACCAACTTTTCTCCACAATATTTCAGCACCTAAAACCGTTCCAATGCAAACACTTAGAAGTTGATATACATACAAAACTACGGGCCCGTTACATTTGTACTGCAGTGCTCTGCCACGCAAGAAGATGTGCAAGATCATGCACAACATGTTACTACCCTAGTTGACCGTTGGTAGCACCTACCGGAATGGATAACACAGTCTCTCTTATTATAAGCCTGTCTCTTTTTTAGGTACTTAATGGCAATGACAGCCTTATAAATACGTTATAGCTTTGAAACCATAACAAATTTCAACTTTACTTAGTATTCTGGCTGTATAAATACATTTTGTAAGCTAACTTCACATGGAAAAATAAAATTTTTATGTCATAACTCGGAAAACAATTAACCTATCCCCACCAGTTTCAGGCGTCAAGTTAAACTATTGTAGTCCACCTAAATTTATATGACTCAAAGAGGTAGTTACATATTCTCAACCTAATAGTCATGTTAGTATGCCACATGTTGCAAATAATATCATCGAAACTTGATATGCTGTCAGTGTCTATGAGCGCATCGACATAGTCTGTCTGTCATTTAAGATAGCCCCAGTGAGAAAATGGGGCTCTCATGCCATATCTCGGGGACCAATCAACCGATTCCCACCAAATTTTGCACATAAGTAGTGCCACATAGAGCCATGTACACGTACATGATTTAAGTGACTCACATACTTGATTTTCAAAATGATTGGCCTGTAAATAGTTCAGGATAGTAAACCCTGTCTACCAAAATGTTACTCTTATTACAACCGAAATTGATGCTCCTAATCCTAATCTTACGTCCGTAATGCAGTTGACTGTTTGCCAACTTGCTTACAGCATCAGGGGTTCTGGGTTAAAGTCCCGGTTAAAGTACATGTGTATATGTAATTGCCTCACTAGTATTGCATGTGCTTCTGGTTCTATTTCTAATGATATACCTGTCAACAAGATGCCAAGGCCTACCTACAATCTACGCCTTCAACAACTTCATAAAAACTATTTGCATCCATGAAGAGGAAACTAGTCTCATTAGTTATAACGGTAACGTCTTGTTTATGAAAACAACTTTCAATTCTTAACCTTCTTCCCTTGGAAAGGCAGGCTTTTGCAATCATGCGAACGTCTGTCAGAAATATGTTCCCCTCCCCGGCTATTAACTTTTGAACCCGTGAACAAAATTTCACCAAACTCAGTACACTTAGTATAAACAGCCGACTATTGTAGTTTTATACCATGCAACATGGCTTATTTTCACAGTGGTGACTATTTTAACATTTAGGGCGCCATTTCGTATCTCGGGAACCATTTAACCGATTTACATAAATTTTGTATTTTGACGGTTAATAGTGCAAATATTTAATTGAGGAAGTATATTATTGTTGATATGTCATTTCGGAAGATAAAACTACATGAACAAATTAAACTTTTAAATCATATCTCGGAAACTAGCCAATTGAATCCCGTCAGATTTCACAGGTAAACAATACTATGGCTGGTGGTGTTGCCATATACGACTTAAATGGGTAGGGCACATATTTTCAACGTGGCAGGCATATAAACATTTTAGCATAATTTCGTATATATACCACACCATTTAACCAATTTCGGCCAAACTTTGTATTCTGAAAGTTCACTGGAGAGCCACAAAAAAAAACAGGTATAGGCGTGCGTATGCAAATAACACAGGTATGGAACTAATCAGAGTAACGCGATGCGGTCGGCAGCGCCTATATAAGACTACAAGCGTCTGGCAAAGTTGCCAGATTGGTTACTGCTGCTACAATGGCAGTTTATCAAGATTTAAGTGAGTTTGAACGTGGTGTTATAGTCGGCGCACGAGAGATTGGACATAGCATATCCGAGGTAGTGATAAAATTGGGATTTTACGAGTGTGCTGTGAATATCGAGAATCCAGTAAAACATCAAATCTTCGACGTCGCTGCCGCCGGAAAAAGATCGTGAACGAACGGGACAAACGACAACTGACGAGAATCATTAAACGTAACAGACGTGCAACCCTTTCTCAAATTGGCGCATATTTCAATTCTGGGGCCTCAACAAGTGCCAGCGTGCGAACTATTCAACGGACCGTCATTGATATGGGCTTTCGGAGCCGAAGGCCCACTCGTGCACCGTTGTTGACTGGACGACACAAAGCTTTACGCCTCGCCTGGGCCGGCCAACACCGCCATTGGACTGTTGATGACTGGAAACACGTTGCCTGGTCTCACGAGTCTCGTTTCCAATTGTATTGGGTGGATGGACGTGTACGGGTATGGAGACATCCTCATGAATCCATGGACCCTACATGTCAACAGAGGACTGTTCAAGCTGATAGAGGTTCTGTCATAGTATGGGGCGTGTGCAGTTAGCGGGAAATGTGACCCCTTATACGTCTAGATACGACTCTGATAGGTNAGAGGTTCTGTCATAGTATGGGGCGTGTGCAGTTAGCGGGAAATGTGACCCCTTATACGTCTAGATACGACTCTGATAGGTGACAGATACGTAAGCATCCTATCCGATCGCCTGCACCCATTCATGTCCATTGTGCATTCCGACGGACGTAAACAATTCCAGCAGGACAATGCGACACCCCAAACGACGACAGTTGCTACCGAGTGGCACCAGGAACACTCTTCTGACTTTAGACACTTCCATTGGCCACCTAAATCACCATACATGAACATTATTGAGCATATCTGGGATGCCTTGCAACGTGCTGTTCAGACGAGATCTCCACCGCCTCGCACTCCTATGGATTTGTGGACTGCCCTGCAGGATTCATGGTGTGTAATGCCTCCTGCACACCTTCAGACTTAGTTGAGTCCATGCCACGTCGTCTTGCGGCACTTCTGCGTGCTCGCGGGGGCCTTACACGATATTAGTTAGGTGTATCAGTTTTTTTGGCTCTTCAATGTATCAACTACAGGCATTTGATATGCTAATACATAGCCTCATTTGTCCACGATTTTGTGAGATGGAGCTACATAAAAAAATACAGTTTTCGTATTGTATCTCGGGAAACAATCAATATATGACCACCAAATTTGGTAACCAAATANACATAAAAAAATACAGTTTTCGTATTGTATCTCGGGAAACAATCAATATATGACCACCAAATTTGGTAACCAAATATTACAGTACGCCATGTAAACTGATACGTTTTAGGTAGTAGGACATTGATTTTTAAAATGGCTACTGCATTCATATTTTTTATTACTTTACTATATATAAGAAACCGTGTAACCAAGTTTAACTAAAGCTTGTATACTGGCAGTAGCATACATTACAACCGTATGTCTACACATGCCTACTTTTACACCATTTTGTAAGACAGCTTAATTTTTATACCATATCTCGGAAAACAATACCACCAAATTTTGGGAAACAAGTATTAATATGGTAGGCTATGTAAACCGAAGNTATACCATATCTCGGAAAACAATACCACCAAATTTTGGGAAACAAGTATTAATATGGTAGGCTATGTAAACCGAAGTGTTTTAAGTGAGTCGGACCCTTATTTTAAAACTGACGGCAATATAAATTTCACATTTTAATAAACACGTTCCTTTTATAGGAATTTTCCTCAATTGTACTTACATGCATGATATGCTAATTAGCTATAGTGGTAAATTCTTGTTATATTTACGCCATTCTTAACAACTATTTACTAAAACCATCTTCCACTTTTTATTAATACACTTTTTTTTTAATTTTAATATCATTTAAATTAAATATTAGTGCAATTTTTATTTGTTTAGTGTATATTTTACTTTTAAAGTAATTTTTAACATTTTTAATTATATTAGCTTCTAATTTTTATCAGAGTAATTTTAATATTTGGCTTAAAATTGCTTGAAAACAGCAATAAACATATATTTTTTTCTTTCCGCTTGAAATCTGTCCCAAAAATCCTTAATTTTTTAGTTTTTATAATTTTATGTACATTTAAAAACTGTTTATTAAAAAAATCACTTTTTAATTGATTGTTATTATTTTGTACTTTTTGTTTAAATTTGTTTAAATTTACATAAAAACGGAATTAAATACAATTTTTATGAAATTTCTCTACAGCTCTTCTTTCATAACCACTAGCTGTGTATTGGCGGGTTTTAAGTATCCTCACGCTGATCGTGGGGGTTGAATGCCGAGGTTACGATTTCTGAGTGGCCCGTTCAGTACAGAAACATATATAAAAAGGAAAACTGTTTGGGGTGGTAGAGTATCGAAGTCTACCATGCTCTCCAGCATTTTTTTTGTGGAAAATCTCAGGCTCCATTAATAGATATAAATGAGTAAAGTTGCTGAGTGCTCCGAAACTATCGACTCGCTGACAGGCANTGCCGGTCCCTAACGACTGTTCCCTAACTGCTGAAGGACACTGGTAAACCGTGAATGGTATCAGTCGCAGTCAGCAACGAGGGAAGGCGGCCCTAGCTGGTGCTACATGAAGCCCGCCAGAGGGCCACGCACACTCGTGTTTATGCTAATCCGTTCGTTATCGGACACGACTGGAGCACTGCGCATCACCACTGCGCAGCCGCCCGGGGTCGCGGGAACATGTCGCGCGTTCAGCTGCGAACACCCTCCCCCCCATTCCCCTCCCAACTCCAGTACTCGTCACAACACATTAGCGCCTCCCTCCCACATGAAGGCTGGCATTGATTTTAAAGATTCTAAACCATATAATTTTTTCCTATGTCATTGTGCAGCGGTGTAAAAAAAATTTAATTAGCCAGTGGTTGCACTGTTTATTCCACTATTTAGTTTGAATATTTCGTCAAAATACTTCAACAACAATATTTACACTCTTGCATTTTATTTTTAATGGAATGTTTTAACATAGATAATTTTAATTATTCAAAGTTAAACCCGGCATTTCCGATTTTCAGCAGATTTAGAGTATTCCGCATTAAAACGACGTGGGAAAATGCTCGCAAATAGTTAACCTTTGACTGTATAAAGCTTCACCGTCTGTTCATTAACCACTTAACTTATACATCAGTTTTCCGTTCCAGATCTTGCGAAAGAACGAGACTTTTGGTCTGCCAAGTACTTGCGAATTTCTTATACTAACTTACACGGCGGAACCAATGAAAACACTTTAGATTGGTCTATGGCACTGGCAGCAACCAATAATATAATTTTGGTGCACCAGCAGCAGCGAATAGCATTAGTCAGGGAAATGTCGCTGTCAGTATTGGTGCTGGCTTTCAACCTTGTACAGCGCCTACAATGATTTTAGTCATTTTGCAACACGTCGTATAAGTGAACGAGTTCACTCGGGATACGTTAAGTAATTAACTTCATCAATAAAAATTATTATTTGCTGTTTTGTAGTACAATGTTAGTTTAATGGTTGAGGAATTCGGAAGGTTCGAAGTAAGGGACTGCGCCGGAATTCACGTGAAATAAGTAAGGACTGAACAATTTCGCGAATTCATTTTAGGGCATGCTAAGCCTTCAAACACTTGCACATTTAGTTATGTTTGAAATTGAATCAGAGTTTATTAGACACGCCCAGGTGAATTTCAGGGCCAATAACAGACCCGCAGGATACAAACACCGAGTCCCATGCCACCTGGTCTGAGGTAGAACTGGCCACACACACTGCGGCAGCAGCCAATAAACAGAAAGCTGGGGCTCGAAAATGCACAGGACAGTGGAGTATGGCAAACAGGTAATTTAAAACGCGAAATGTTGCTGTCCCTAGAAATAAAGAAGGGAAACCATCTGTAAGAAAAATCGGCATGTGGCTGTGTCGAGAACACAGCCGTGGGTTTTCCGCTAATAAGTCTGCATTGGCGGGAAATATTGACGTTTCTTCACAACTACACCCTTGGGACTTAGGACTCCGCCTACCTGGCGCTTCAACTGCGTTGCAGCATGTTCCAAACACGTTTGTTTTAATGAAAATATTAAACGTTTACTTGCTATGTTTACCTACGTAAAGATAACATATCTCAGACGAGGACGGAATGGTACTTTCAATATATTACGCACGCTATTAATTTATTTTGGAGCCCTTCAACATCGGTGAAAACGGCTTTTTTTCAGATTGCTGTATCTTGAAATATATACTACCTGGGCACGAGAGAAAGGAGAAAGTACAAAAGGAACATGTATTAAAATTTATTTAAAATTTTCCACCAATAAAAGTATTGAGCCACCTCTTGATTCCTATTGGTACATACAGAATTACGAGGACACTTCACGCCAGTTCAGAACTGTGCGCGTAGCGGCAATGGAGCACTTAATGAGCGTGGCAGTGTCATCCTTAAGGAACCTCCCTAATAAACAATACGCTTCAAGGTCACATCCAGCCATAAGGAAGCATTGTGACGGAGATGGAAATAGCATAAACAAGCTTGGCGTGTGTTCTGTTCCTTCAGAATTTTAAGCGGTGACTACAGGGTTTAAATACAGCAATATGTTCAGAAAAGATGGAGTATTGTCGCTATAGCTTAAAACACTGTTTTACTGAAGAGTAATTATCGTTAACACAGGGCGACTAACAGCTATTTGACACTTTTAAACGACCACATTTATGTTTCAGTAACCAAATTTATGAATTCGTAACAAAATAACAACTTTCATTTCTGCCCAGAAAAAAATACATTTAAATATTGCATAGATTTTAAAAAATTAGGATAGACAGAACAGCGTACAGACCCATATGACAACTAGATAGGCCTCTTAAGAGATACAGAGCAAGAGCGGGCAGTTATTTTCTCCAATTTCTCTAGTAAACTTTCACAAATCGATTAGAAAAATTTTTGTAGCCCATTTTCTTTTCCTAGTGCAATAAAAAACAAAATAAAAAATCCATCTCATATTGACGTGTTCTCAGGTCCAAGTTACGTTACTGTAATTTTTGAACTCACACACATTCGAGCTCTGCTGTCAAGGCCAATTGTTATTTGATACAGCAAAATAATGAACATGCGAACACCTTATCGCACAAGCACAGCTCATGAAGGTAATCGTGTACAATCTCCCGTAATAAAGTGCATACGATAGTTATAGACATAAGACTCGTGCTTTTCTCGACAGAATAATGGACAAATCCTCCATTCCGTGATACGGCTTGCTTTCCACTGTGCTTGGATTTCAATTGTTTCCTTTTAATAGTAAAGTACCTTGTTGCTAGAAAAGTTACAATCGTGCGTGTTTTTCTGAAGTTAAGTTATTACACAGTATGTAAACAGTCCTCTGATTAACAATCCATCCCCGCGCATAAACTGGCGGCGTTAATAAAAATAAATTTCTTAAACGTCCAACAGGCACCAGGACAAAAACATCACAATTTCCATTTACTTACTATTCTCTAGACCAAAATCGAACACTGCGTTCAGTTAAAAACATTTTTACAAAACAACAGATCTAAATTTGCTTCCTTGTGCTAAGAACTAGCTTTTCTTTTACAGTTTTTCTGCGTGATATTCTAAGTTTGGTAAGGCTGCTGTTGACAGAAAAGTTTGTAAACATTTGTTGTATGATGTTTTCACTAGCAATAGGCGCTGGACCAGATCTATATTGCACTGTGTGCCGGTATGTCGCGATGAAAGGGGAAATCATTAAAATCAATGTACAGATAGTTAAAAAAATATATTTTTTTTTAATTTTTCCTTTTTTTCAGGTTAGGTAAATATGTTACGGTACCGGCCAGCTGAGATAAAATAACGAATTTCCGGGACAAGCCAACCTTAGTC
>NQII01000116.1:1351754-1364780 GCA_002778355.1 Clitarchus hookeri
CACTACCAAATCCTTTCCACGTAATGAGTTCCGCGATGCAGTCGGACCGCCGGATCGGGCAAATTGCTGGCCGGCAATTAAGCTACACGTTTGCGGGACACTCTAACGGTCAAAAATAAAACATTACGCCAAAGTTTAATTAATGCCAATCGCATGTTTAAAGCTCCTATTTAGCGGATTTCGAGCTTCGGGCCAGCAAGAGCGGCCCAAGTGGCGCGCGCTTCGGCACGAAATTCTTCCCGTTTTGTTTGCCGCCGTTTGGGTCTATTTAATGTTATTTACATTACTAAAACACCAACATACAACATTAACAGCTATCTCCGCCCCCCTCCCCCACCACCGCGTTTGTTTTTATGACTCTGTTTTCAATGAATACGTGCACAAATTAAAATAAAATAACATGTAAATGCGTTAAACAAAATCTCGTTTGCGTGTCCCCCGCTTAGTCGAATTCCTTGAAACAAAAACAAAACAAGTTTGAAATAAATAACCGCAGGCACTGAACTGCGTTAACAACATTTAAATAAAGCATCTGCTAATTGCTGACAGCGTCGACATCACTTGTTACGGTGTTAAATGTAACCTACGTCCGTTTGAGCATGCGTGGACTACAGAGACGAAATGACCGGTGATTATATACTCGAATGTAACATCACAAAATTGTTATGGTTCTACTTCCAGCACCGCTGTCACAGCACTTAGGGTGCGCATTATAATAAAGGCGTCAAGGGCTTTAGTCACACTAAAACCTTGCCTGGTGTGTGTTATAACTACGGCTTAAGGACAATTAAACAATTTTAAAATTAATTTTTCAAAATATGTGTACTAGTGCTTGCGTGTATTTTAATTTGAAACCTCACTGGAGTCATTACAATCATGTTAGCGGAAACGAGGAAAAGTATTTCTATGTTTTAAAGTCTAAATCAATTTGTAATTTTTAAATCTGTGGCCACCAAAATTGTTTTATTTTAGATTCATACACATTTGATTAATATCACCGTATTAAATTTTTTTTAAGGTTATATAGCTTTACGTCTAGTTTACAGCGGGGTCATCAAACAGTCAGGATCGGGGAAAGAGGTGTCCATAGACCGTTGTAGCAATGGACCGTTCAGAAATTTGCCAGGAGTGTTTTCGAAAACCACGGAAGATCAGCAACCGGATGGCAGGAATGGGAATCGAAGGCGGGTCCTGCCAAACGCAAGTCTATTATGTTACGACTGTGTGATCTCGCTCGGAAATTAGCGTAAATCGTAATCAGTAAGTCTTTCTTACAGTACAAAGACGAAGTCTGCGTGCTAATATTTACTTGTAACAGAAGGACAAACACTAGGTCGAGGAACTAAACATACCGCAGAGGGGTTCACTTTTTGACAGGGTGAGGCAACGTCGTAGTATTTTTTCTTTAAGTAGTGTATGTAAAGGGAGTCTGGCGCAATGCATTTTAAATGGTAGCTGTGTGGTTTTGGCTAAGAGCGACCTACTGAGGATCGTCTAGGGCGAGCACGGCAGTCTTTGGCTCGACTCAGGGGGTACTTTGAAGCCCTGGACTAAGGATTGTCGAATGTCCCCGAAGGTGCTCATCAGTTACGCCTACTAGCACTTTAAGTTGTTTTTTCTGGTAGCAATATTGGTTTTATGGGCATAGGATATGTCAAATCGAAAATCTGTATTTATTATTTCATTTAACATTTTTTTTCTTTAATTATAACCAGTTAAGTATTTTTTTCTAATTCGTACCGAAATTTTACATAGGGTATAGCGGAATCATGAAAAAATATCTGATTCCGTTACTACATTTCCGGTCTCCTCTCTTGAAGTCTAATACACGATGTCGGAATTTTCAGATTATTCTCTGCCTCGGCTGTTTTGTTGACATAAATATGGTACACAGATTATTTAAATGTATGTATATGCGACAAATCCAAGCCCATCATATGACATTGTCTGTATAGGCCTGATAAAGACAATGTGGTTGCTGATGCCCTTTCAAGGATTTGTTCGACTATCTACAACTCTGTTGAAAAACTTAAAGAGATATATATATTTATATGTCATCCTGGAGTAACTGGACTCTATTATTGGGTTTGTTGCAAGAATTTGCCTTATTCCTTAGAAGAAATAAGCCACTTGACTAATTCTTGCAGAGTATGTGCCACTGTTAAACTAAGATTTCATCGCCGTAAAGGTACTCTCATCAAAGCAACTTTACCTTTTGAAAGGTTTAACATAGATTTTAAGGGTCTGCTACCTTCGGTCACTCGAAATCGATATCTGTTAGTAAGAGTAGATGAATACACAAGATTTCCTATCGCTTTTCCTTGTCCAGATATTTCCACATCTACTGTAATGTCAAAACTGAAACTCCTTTTCTCACTTTTTGGAACTCTTGCTTGTATTCATTCTGATACGGGAACCTCATTTACTTCACTAGAATTAAGACATTTTCTAAGCAGAATAGTTATCTGCGTTCGGACATAATGTATTTTTAATGGATCAAACTGGCACCTGACACCGGAGTTGGAGCCGACATCATGCTCTGTCATTCCGGTCGCCTGACCACCATATTGTATGTAAGTGGCCTCTACCTTGGCCCGTGACCTTTACCTTGACCCCATGTCCATAACTTTGGATGACCTTAAATCCAAAAAATATAAAAAATTGCAGAAAATTATAAATTCTCCAAAAATGTGTATTTAATTAATTTTTTTTTAATAATAAAAATTATTTTAATATGTATATGCAGGAGGTTTGGGGTTCGATGACAGGTGGATCGACTAAGCTCCCGAAACGACCGACCCTCAACAGGTTGGCCAGTGTCCATCTCGTCTGACATGTTAGATGTTGATTATCTTGATATTGACCTTCAACATTGACTTTGAATGACCTTGAAACCAAAAAATTCTAAAAAATTCCCAAAAAAAATTGAAAAAAAAATCGAAAAAATGTTTACATATCAAGGAAAAAATTACTTCGGTGACTCCGACCACCATGTTGGATGCCAATTACCATGACCCAAATGACCTTGAAAATAAACACTCGAGAAAAAAATGTGAAAAATCGAATAAATTAATACATCGGCTATCATATTACGTTACTGACTACAACCCCCATGTTGGATATCGGTGACCTTGACCTTGATATTTTATCTTGGTCTTAACATATTCACAACCTTGAAAGACTTTGAACTTAAAAAATTGCATATGTTTTGAAAATTCCCAAAAAATCATAAAAACTGCTAAAAAATTATTTTAAAAATTTTAAAATCTTATAAAAAAAATTTAATTTATAAAAAACATTTAAAATTTTAATGTTTTGGCTTAGAGGGGATGGGGACTGGAGCCGACCAGCTACCATGCCATGACTTCGCCCAACCACCATATTAAATCCGAGTGACTTTAACCTTGACCTTTGACCTTGAACCTATGCCCGTAACCTCGAATAACCTTAACCCCCCCTCAAATTTAAAATTTATAAAAATATTTTAAGATATTTATAAAAAGAATAACATTTCTGGAGGTTTCCTCAGCACCATGTCCAGCAGACGACTGACTCTAAGCCATGTTTCTCATTGGTTGATTACTGTGTTCGCTTCGCAACCCAACAGTGTTTTTTATTGCTTTATTACTCACGCTCATTTGACCCACCACCAATGTTTCTCATTGTATTTGTATTTCCCTGCACTACCCCGTCACCTTTGCTCATTCTGTAGAATGCACTCCACCCACCATGTTCATTTTTTCGTTTGTCATTTGTTTTAATTCTCAATACCTACGCGATACTAGTGTATTAACTATCGATTTCGTCACCAGAGGATCTGTTGATTTAGCCACCATGTTGGTTGTTGATCTTGACCTTACCCCAATAACATTGAACTCGAAATATCGAGAAAAATCGCAGTTCAAACAATTGTCAATTACTAGCTGTTCACAACAAGGGGCCATACCGACTACCAATACTAATTAACGACTGCACACAAGACCAACTCTACCCAATACAAACTCCATCCAAGACTAATTCCACCCGAGACTGGTTCCTGACGAGACTGACTTAGCCCAAAACTAACTCCTGACGAGACCAGTTCCTGCATAACTGGCTAAACCAACCGACATGACCAACCTGCCATACCACCCACCTATATAATCAAACGATGATGGAAGATCTCGAAAAAAAGTTTCCTAATAAGAGTTTTATAGCTAACCTCGTCACAGAAAATCTTCGCAGAATCTTCGCAAAACATTTCTACCAGATCCATCCATACCAAAGGGTCATACTAACTTACCAAGCCAACTTACCAGATCAACTACCCAGGCCAACCGACTAGTTGCGAAACATTCCTCAAAAATATTACACTTATTTCATTCGTACGCCAAATGTAAATCATCCATTTTAAAAAACCCGAGTAAGGCATAATAATTCAGATCGAACCATAGCCCTCCTCCTGCATGCACTCTCATAAATTTGAACTTAAACAGACTCTCAATTGATTGTTTACACCACTGAATTAATAAGTCTTTCAGGGAAGCAGCAGGGACTGTATAAGAAATTAAACACACGTTACTATATTCATAAATTTTATTTATTTACTTACTGTATGCATTCTATCTTTCTAATTATTTTTAACATTCCATCTTTATTTTTCTGAGATGTTTGCATACCATAGATAGTAGCCAGCAGTCTCATCTGATATAACCCCGATTCTTAAGTTCATCGATGATTGAAGATATCTTTACAATAAGTGAGAGATCCCCGCGTTTTTACAATTCAATCAAATATATGAGTCTATCAGCAAGTTCATTCGGGTTTTCGGGAAAATGTAACGAGCGTTATTGATGCCTTCTGCCTTCTTCACACCACTTGTCGAAGGATACTCGTTGGTGAAATGTGTCGGAACATCGAGAGACTTATCATTCATCTCATTAGATACGTCATCAACACTGTCTTCATAGTCATTATCATCAATGGCGTCTCCATGATCGTCTTCACCTCCTGTTTCATTCTCAATATCAAGTTTACTTTTCTTTGTAGGGGCCGCACAGTCATCATCAGTATTTAGAGTCGACAACTTTTTATTCTGAAGCTCGTCGATTTCACGCGAAGATCATGCAAATTTACATTCCACGCCTACTGACTCTACCAATCTTCGTAGGTTTCTCATTCCATCATCAGCATTAACTGTTCCATATAATTGTCTGTGGAATGAATACCCATCGATGTGGCAGGGGGTATTGACTACATCACTTGCTGACTCTCAAAATATGAATCCTTGCAGTTCTTGATGTGGTTCTTCAAAATATGACCTTGCATAAACTGCATGTGCCCATTGTCGCAATGCCTCTTCGTGTGAAAAGGACTCTTCCAACGGGCGGTTATCTCATGTCACCGAGCATGGCAGCTTTTACTGAAGATCTTCCAAAAGTAGCAACACTGTTTTACATGTAATTTTCGAGCAATGGGAGAAGGTACATCCATAAAGATAAGCTCTACAGCAAACTTCGTACAATCATTGGCTTGCACCACCTTCATGAAAAAAAACCAGCATCCTTTCCACAGTGGCAACATGTGTATCTACTTGGTCTAGCTATTGTTATATATATACATATATATACATATAGGGCCTATACACACACACTTACTAACACATTTCATCAGTGAGATTCGAGTGTTTTTATACCTCCATTCAACCAGGCATATTTTATCTAGTTCCTTGATCGTATTACCATGCAGTTGTATCTTCAACAGTTTCTTCCAAACAAGTTCATCGCAAAGCTTGAAATCATGGTCACACTTAAAGCAGACAACTGACTCCTGCCAGACCGACCCTTCACAATCAGCACCACACTCAGCACCGCACCTAGTACCAAGTATTTTTGTTTGCGTGGCGTTTGTTTCAGTTAAACGATATTTTGTTGGGACAACCAACCCTCCGTTACTTCAAATGAATGCAACATGTTCACAAACNTAATGCAATATGTTCACAAACCCAAGCAATTTATGTAAAACAATTTTGTTTGTGTTAAACCAGAATTTTGTTGTTTGAGTATGCTAAACCTATATTTAGTGTAAGCAAATATATCGTTACGCGTTGTGTAAACAAAATACACTGAAGAGCCAAAAAAAACTGGTACACCTGCCAATATCGTGTAGCCTCCCCCCCTCCCCCTCGAGCTTGCTGAAGTGCCGCAAGACGACGTGGCATAGACTCGACTAATGTCTGAAGGTATGCAGGAGGCAATTCACGCCATGAATCCTGCAGGGCAGTCCACAAATCCAATCTGCGCCAATTTGAGAAAGGGTTGCACGTCTGTCACGTTTAATGATTCTCGTCAGTCGTCGTTTATCCCGTTCTTTCACGGTCTTTTTCCGGCCGCAGCGATGTCGAAGATGTGATGTTTTACCGGATTCCCAATATTCACGGTACACTCGTGAAATGGTCGTACGCGAACATCCAAGTGTTATTGCTACCTCGAAGATGCTATGTCCCATATCTCGTGCGCCGACTATAACACCACATCCAAACTCACTTAAATCTTGATAACCTGCCATTGTAGCAGCAGTAACCGATCTAGCTGCCTACCGATCGCGTTACTCTGATTGGTTCCATACCTCTGTTATTTTCATACGCACGCCTATACCAGTTTTTTGGCTCTTCAATGTAATATGTTTGGTTATGTGCATTATTGTTTGAACAAAGAATTTAGTTGCAGCGACCAAAGTTTTTGATGGCAACTATAATCCAGATGGCCGGAACACGCATGCCACGGATCTCCAGACAAGAGTGTGTTTGCCGTGTTCAGACAAATGTTATGGTGTTGGTTTTGGCTGACGCGGTTATCAACCACATGTTCCTAAATGCGTGTTTTTCCTTGTTTGTTGAAAACTGCGTACAAACTAATAATTTCGAAAATATACCCATAAAAGCAAGGTATTAGTTTCGAGTATTTTCTTGGCCCCTTCAACTCTCGCCGAAGTTACGCAGCGAAAATTCGCATGCAACAAGCTAGATGCGAAAAGCCTATGTGTGTGTCTGTGAAGAGCTGAACATTTCACTGGTCCTTTGCTTATTGCTTTCGCCGTTCCTTCTGTTCACTTATCCATAGAGAGCTCGTCAGGTGTACCAATGAATGGTTGCTGAGGGTCCCGCCTGCCTGCATTGTTTTCCTCCATCTTTAGCTGAGAAGCGTGTAGCTATAAGCATCACATGCACGCGCTAAAAGAGCGCCATCGCCACTACGAGCAAGGCTCTGAACAGGCTTGGTTCTCGTAGTGCTGCTTTGTCTTTGAGCGATGACACTGCAATTTTAGGTGCAAAGTCTGTAGCGAAGTTCAATACAGGCTCCTGTCGTAGATTGGCTCGTGTCCGGCTACTATGTTTTAAGATACAGAAGTCTGAAAAAGCCTTTTTTTTTTACTATATTGTTGGGCTCCNGGCTATTCATGGAAAAGTAAGCACTTTTTAAGGCCCTGCTGAATTTTTCCTTTCAACCAATTTCAATGTTTCTGCCACTTTTTTTTATATAGATATTGTCACGTGACTAATAAACACAGTGTATACTTTTCACCAGTCCAAAAGATAACGTCTGAGGCTGCAATGAAATATATTTATTACTGGTTAATGCATTATGGGATGGCTTTAAAAAGAGCTCACTTTATCGTGAATAGCCTATATCATTCCACCCTAACCCGAATTTGAAACACTCTGCAGCGCAGTTCAAGCGCCAGGCAGAGGGAACACGTCCGTCACGTTCAAGGGTGTGGCCATATTCACGGTTACACCCATAACGAAATTGGACCGAATAAATAGTGTATGTTAATTTATGAAGCTCATTCACTTATTTGATGGCCGTGGGGTGTAATGCAGCCCTGTAATATTTTATTGAGCAGCATATTTTACAGCTTATGCTCCCTGCTATCTAACATTAAAAATAAAATTTATTTTACATCTGTATAAGATACCAAACTCTAGGGAACATAAATTAATTATTGCCGGTATCGTACACGGGCATCGCGCTGAACGTGTTGACTTAGAAGCTTTTATTTTTACTCTGTAATTAAGCACTGGAATTTTCTGGGACTTTTTCAGAAATTACCAAATAATTTCCTCCAGTACCAAGTAATTCAAAACAGTTGCTCCCGAAATATTTTTAACGTAACTTTAAATCCTTTTATTTTTACGCGTGCAAAATTATCGTTATTTTTACGTCATGCGACGATGTGAACGCAGCCGGCCTCTCACACAAACGCTTGGACCCTTTACGAACCGAAACTATTTACTTGCTCAAATAAATGGCTCCATTTCCCATTTATTGATCAACCGCACCCCCCTTCTCCTCCCCTCTACAAATTGCGCAGCCATCAGGCCGCCACAAGCCCATCTCCGCCGGCGCGCCACGCACGCATCGACTAATTATTGTACATGAATGGATCTCTAAAACGGTTTTCAATTACAAATATTGTGTATCGTCGGGCGGGCCGCTGGTGCGACATGCGGGAATGTTTTATGCTGAACAATGGAGCCATTGTCGGCGTTATCAGCACGCCACTTCCCCCGCCAAGGGAGCCCTCTGACGCGTCCTGTGCACGTACAGTTCATAAACACGCGCCAGCTGAAAAAAAAAAGTATATAAAAAAATAGCACGTCAGATAGGCGACGCGCTCTCGCGCGGACTGGCGGTGTAATATCATGCCTCATACATAACGCCGGGACGCCATTAATGCCCTGCTGCACAGCACGACCAGGGGTAGAGCGATGCAGGGATTTACACCGCACACTTCTCAGCCACTTCAAATAAACGTCAGTCCACCATTGTGCTTACTATAATACCATAATGGCTCAACAGAAGAGTTACGGTTGTATGAAGGTCCTGGCAGAGCGGAGTGTGCTGATGGCGGGTGACCTCAGATTGGCTTGGTGATTCGCTGTGACGTCACCAATTACTGGTAGTTGGGGCTGATGACTGATCGCTGGTGAAGTTCGACAAAATTTGTACGTGATGACTGGTCAGCCAAACCCATCATCACGTGATCTCCATCCCAATCAGAATGTTTTCTGACGAATTTACACTTTCGCATGCGCAGATGGACGGCACATGTAGCAGCGCTGCAGTTTCTTTGTTTCGGATAGAGTAGCTACTTTGAAAACCATATAGCGTCCACTAATATTATAACTCTGTTTACATAAAATTGTCATATTAAATTGGAGTACACAGCATTTAAGAAAGTTGTAGAGCAAATGGAATTTATTGAAGTAGCCAAACAAGTTATTTCTTATATAAAATGTTCACATTCATTGGGAAAGTAGAAAAGAATCTCCCATTTTCACGTCCGAGCAATATGCTTTGACAGTGGTTATGTCAAATTATACGTCAAAGTTGGCGATATGTGCAAAACATTATCTAGTAATTTTGACTACACGAGTCAAACATATATCTGTGCTTGTTCCGCACAACTGCTTGCTTACTTTTATGAACCCGGTTAGTGTAAATTAACTGCTATAGTGCAGTGATACATACGATGCAGTGTTTTTACTCATGTAAAATAGGTAGGGTAAATAGATAAATTTATGCATTATGGGTTTCGGCTTATTTGGAGAATGATATTAGTGCGCTGTTGAGGTCGTGCAGTCGACATCATATGGATGTTTACTTCAATGCCATCTTAATGTTATCTGGTGTTAATNCAGCACGACCAGGGGTAGAGCGATGCAGGGATTTACACCGCACACTTCTCAGCCACTTCAAATAAACGTCAGTCCGCCATTGTGCTTACTATAACACCATAATGGCTCAACACAGGAGTTACGGTTGTATGAAGGTCCTGGCAGAGCGGAGTGTGCTGATGGCGGGTGACCTCAGATTGGCTAGATGTTTCGCTGTGACGTCACCAATTACTGGTAGTTGTGGCTGATGACTGATCGCTGGTGAAGTTCGACAAAAATTTGTACGTGATGACTGGTCAGCCAAACCCATCATCACGTGATCTCCATCCCAATCAGAATGTTTTCTGACGAATTTACACTTTCGCGTGCGCAGATGGACGGCACATGTAGCAGCGCTGCAGTTTCTTTGTTTCGGATAGAGTAGCTACTTTGAAAACCATATAGCCTCCACTAATATTATAACACTGTTTACATCAAATTGTCATGTTAAATTGGAGTACACAGCATTTAAGAAAGTTGTAGAGCAAATGGAATTTATTGAAGTAGCCAAACAAGTTATTTCTTATATAAAATGTTCACATTCATTGGGAAAGTAGAAAAGAATCTCCCATTTTCACGTCCGAGCAATATGCTTTGACAGTGGTTATGTCAAATTATACGTCAAAGTTGGCGGTATGTGCAAAACATTATCTAGTAATTTTGACTACACGAGTCAAACATATATCTGTGCTTGTTCCGCACAACTGCTTGCTTACTTTTATGAACCCGGTTAGTGTAAATTAACTGCTATAGTGCAGTAATACATATGATGCAGTGGTTTTACTCATGTAAAATAGGTAGGGTAAATAGATAAATTTATGCATTGTGGGTTTCGGCTTCTTTGGAGAATGATATTACTGCGCTGTTGAGGTCGTGCAGTCGACATCATATGGATGTTTACTTCAATGCCATCTTAATGTTATCTGGTGTTAATTAACGCGGAAGCGGAGATGCGAGCCTCTCGGGTGCTTTCAGAAAATGGAGTTTCTGGGCCACTCCATACAAAAACACACAATGACTTACGTGGTATTTCTGTAGGGAGTGGACCCCAGCAAAACGAAATAGCCGTGATATCAGTGGGTTTTCACTGGATGCTCCTGTTTCGTCCACCTTAACATTCCACCACTGTTCTATCCTCACCTCAATTCACCTTCATCTGCGTTGAAGACTTCACTGTTCAGCTCCACCCAAATGTCTCACTACTACTGTCGTTTTTCAAACTATTCTTGCCGGTGAAAGTGTTGCACAAACCCTGGAATTTCCTTTATTTTCAAAATACATACGTTACTGTAACGTGAGACGTTATTTTCTATGGTTATGTACTGTAACACAAATTGTTATGTTGAATGAAAACCTTTACACGCCTACCTTGACTCCGGGTTAACATGAATGAGAGGAAGCTTGTGTTAAAGTGGAGCCAGGTGCCCTAACTAGAGTGACACGATTGTCAGCCAACCCCAAGAATTGGTGAGAAGTGTGTGGGACAGTGGCAAAGTGAAGAGGGAGAGGAAATAGAAGTGCCCTGAGAAAAACCCCACACCATGGCAGTACCTACCACACTCCCCACATGAGAACTCTCAATCCGAAAAGCTACCTGCCGTCCCGCCATATCATGGCATTGAACTGGGAATTCCAGATTATACAATCTCATATGCATTGTTATGATCTATTTCTGTTGCTTACATACATCTTCGATTCTGGGTTATAGAATTTCCTCTATCTTTTATGAAGCAAGTAATTAAGGTTCTAATCGCACCAAAATAAAAATTGTAAGAAAAGCAAAACTGTTTTTAAGGAGGGTGCCTAAAGGTTTTGCTTATCCCCTTTGGGGGGGGCCTATAAAGGCATGCCTCCTCCTAATTTGAGGACGTTGTTTTGCCAATGCCATTGGCTGCTGTCTGCACGAAAAGCTGTTGCCGTATTTAACCGGCCCACTCAGCATTCGAAAACTTAGGCACTGGCCGTGATGATTGGCGTGCAAGCAGATAACATGTGAGTAAATATAAAAAGTTCCTTTGCGCACACGGGATTTCAGGAGTAGAAGGTAGGAGTTGTCTGCCATGACGTCACAAGCGCGACCGGCGGCCTTGTTCATCTCCTCCCTCACAAAACCGAACCCACGGCCGGCCATTCTAGCAAACCCTAACCCTAGAAATTGTTTTAATATAAAAATGATTTTATGAAAAAAACAATTTAATAAACATTTCCTAAATATATCTGTTTGCCACTTTGGATTTTTATTGGTTTTCCTAGAAAAAAAACCTCTGTTTGCGTAGAAACCTCCACTCGCTCGACTACCACGACCACTGCTAAGAGTGCCGATCGCCAGTGTGTGTATTTATTTACGAATTTAAAGATGTAATGTTCTATATGGGGGAAGAACTATATAAATTATTTAAAAAATCCTTCAACTTCTTCCAATCTAAATAATTTTTCGCTATATCAAACGTACAGTAGGCCAGAAACCCCCTGCAACATCACTTTTAGCTGTTAATAGTTTTTTAGTATAATGTGACAGTGCATTTCAGGCAGGACCTTGTAAAAAAATACGCGCATATTATTACTTTTTTGTTTTCGAAAAAAAATATTTAATGGAAAAAAAGGCGGTTTTCAACTCTGCGTTTTATGAAAATTAAACCGCCAGGATGTGCGGGCAGGCTCGCCATGCGCTTGTCATAGCATACCTACATCTAGATGCTACTGCGGGGAAAGGAAGGGGGCAAGTGTTGTCGACCCCAAGCCAAGTGCACGCGAACTGACCTTGATTGCACGTCAGCTGCCGTGCGGTCTTGGAGCTGTGCATCACTTGCATATTAAAATGTCGCCTGTTTAAAAAAAACTTATGAAATTTGGTTTATCTACATGCACGCACATGCCAAAGGAAACAGAAGTCACTTACTGATGAGCTATAGGAATTTAATGTTCTCGGTAAAATAAAATTCGCTAACGATAATATGTAATAATGTTTAAAAAAATAAATCCGCAATTTAAAGTAATAAATATTGTTTTTTGCTAAAATGTAATGGAACTGAATTTGTGATATACCACCAGCCGTACTTAAGGGTCATCTACTATCAAAAATGTCATAAATATCTCAGTGTAACTAAGTTAAAACACAGCTTAAGAAAAAATCCGCTGTTTATAATCTTAATTATTTTACCGAGCTGCGTCGTGAAAATAAAGTGGATTGGTTCGCATATTTAAACATGCTGAATGTGTTTCGTTTGTATTTGCAGCTGCTATAAAAGCGCAATGCTGCTGTTTTGAAAACGTCTATCTCATAGACAGGAAAGGCGATAGCAGGAAAAGGGGAAAAAAAAAAAAAAAAA
>NQII01000116.1:1369936-1384480 GCA_002778355.1 Clitarchus hookeri
CATGTGGGAATCGTGCCGGACGATGCCGCTGGTCGGCAGGTTTTCCCGTTTCCCCCGCCCCTTCATTCTGGCGCTGCTCCATACTCACCTCAATCATCGTCATCGGCTCTCAAGACCTCGCGGTTAAGAGCCGCCCAAATCTCTTCACTCATATCTAGGTCAACTTTATGACTTTTAAACAATGTCTATGTGGACGATAGTTCTTACTGTTATTATTTTACATTGTTAACGCATTTGTTACACGCGACATAGCGCATTACACATAATACACTTTAATATTTTTGTGCGACTGTGTTTAACCCTGTTATAACTAAGGGGACAAGAACTGTAGTATTTAACCTCTTTTTATTAATATGAGTTTGGTTATTTCGTTAAAAGGACGGCCTTAGTTGGAATAAAAATTAAAACTAAGGAACAACCAGTCCAACGAAAAGATACAGTAAATTCAAGCACGCAACTCGTGTTGCTTATTTATTGTACGTAGCAACAACAAACTTAACATATAGTGGTGAACATGCACACAAATAGGCCTACTGTAACTTTTATTCCGTTCATATTTATATGCATTGATACTTATTGTTTTCTAGGTTTATTTCATTATTTATTTAAATTTATATGACTGGTCTTGTAATTTGTTGGGATTGTGGCAAAAATTCGTATCACAGAAACGTAAGCACGTTGTACAATTGTGTTTCAAACACCTAGGACAAGATTACAACGATGTGATGAACGGAAGTGACTTTCAAACAATTTATTTCGGTATTAAAAATTGTTCACGTTTAAAACGTATAAATTTCACACGCAGATATTTGCAATAACACACACACCGGCGCGCGCGCATGGGGGCGCGCGCGCACACACACACGCACTGGTCCAACGTAACGTAATGGCAACAATACTCTTTCACACACACAGCGGTCACGACGCAATTTAAGGTATATTTATTCCTGCAGTAGAAAAACATATTTATCACAACATCGTAACGTGTATAGGTAGGTTTAAAAAAAAAACTAGTAAAAACTTGACTCTTCGTTCAAAAACACGCCAATGTCATGTCGGCGTCGCCAGTCGCCACTTGTGCCAACTTTGGATTTGTAATCGTCCCGCCATCGCATCTAAATATATTATAATAAGTATTCAAACAATAAAATCTCGTTTCAGTTGTAAAGTACAAATTCAAATATCATTATTTTTGCTGTAATAAGTATGAAGTATGCTAAAATAGAAAATATGTATAATATTCCTGCTACTACAGGCGCTGCGAAACTTCCGAAAGAGAGAGAGAAAGAGATAGAGAGAAAGAGAGAGAGCGACAAGCTCCGCTCCGCCTACTGAATTTTCTTCCTCGGGCGAAAAAGAAAAACCACCATGTCACAAGGGCCTACGCATGATAATTTGCGCTGATATTTTTAACTGTAATAATGGAATATGTTTCCTTCTGTGCTACATAAAAATTCAAATATATCAATAAACAACGTTTAATTTACAAATAGAATACACAAAAAACTATGTTAAAACCATATTTATCTGTGAACTATTTCTTACTAGCCGTTGCAAAACACATCGCAGCTCTCACTGTTTTAAAGTCGTATTTAATACGAAATAAATATTATAAGTTATAGAATACACTAAGTTAACATTTCATTTTTTCAAGAATACAGTACTTTAAAGTTAATCACAGTGCTACTTATTTGTGGTATACAAATTATTGAAAAAACAGGTTGACATGTTACGTCTAGGGTGATTTTTCAAAGGTTCGTTTTAAAACATCCGAATAAACCGTGGATGGACTATAGTCGACCGTTCTCTCTATAGTCACTGCAAGCTGTCACTTTTATTTCGCTCTACTTCTAGCGAATTCTGATTATGCTGTTACGAATATGTAACTATCCGAAACTCAAAATAGCCCTGTGGGGAGGGGCATAGTGAGCGAAACCACTATATATATGCGTTGTGACTTTTTTGCGGGCTGGAGACGATCGGCAGAACTCGTACGTATTATTTTCTTTCCGCCTAAGTAATTGTGGAAATGAAGAATTTGAGACGTTAAAAAAAATTGGGATAATGTCGTAAAAGAAATAACTAATACTCATTTGAGTTTGTTTTTCGTTATATCGGGATTGTTAGCAATATTTGAACTTTGGTAATTTCATTCTGGAGGGAACAAATAATTAAGGGTAAGAAAACGAATCTGCATAGATTTTGTAAACTCCCGTGATCGTGTTGGAGGCAAAGAAGGCATATGATTAAAATTCAATTTCGTGTAAATTGTGTGTTACTTAATCTCAAAATAAAAGTCTTTAGCATTTGTAACGCAATAAAGATTTGTTGAGTTTCAATAAAGTAAATTATTGTCAAAGAAAAAAAAACATTTTCAAGCTCTTTAATGTTTACAAATTTTTGTGCGGTGGAGAACATTTTGGAATGCTGTAATCCAGGTTACGAATTTAATGTAATTTGTGTGATTCTAGCCGTGTTATAGTGTATTTTGACATCATATGTACTATGGTAAAATTTTTATTATAACAGCTGAAGTTTTTTTTTTTAATATAAACAACACCTTGTAACTTCCAAGTCACCCCAGGAGGTCAATGCTGGGTAGCGTAATAATTTTGGGAACTAATGTCGCCAACTGTATAAAAAAATAACCAAGACCAAGTAGAACACCTTCAATAAATATGCTGTCGACAGCTGTACTAACAATACATCGAAACTTGGCAGAAAAGTACGTGTATCTCAAATAATCGTAATTGTTAAAAGGAAATGTGTTAATTTTACGGTATGTAATTCTTAATCTATGCGGATTTTATTTTATGTGACAATCATAAGCAGAGCATTAATATTTTACAGTATGTTGCTGTAATTTTAAACAAATTACCAACTATCCTAATGATTTGAAGCATTATTTATACTGATCAAAGTGTAGTTCTTTATTCTAAATAAAGTTACGTATGCATTTCCTTGTATGTATCATAGGTTTAACTAAAATGCAGCCTCCAGAATAAAGCAAATATAGTGGCGGTTTGGTAATTTCGTGTTTCGTAAAGGTTCGCTACATAAAAAAAATACAAAATTACAAAATACATTATTATTTTTGTATGTAAAACCGGGCCTCGCGACCATTTTTTAAAAACGAAATGTGCCAATGGGTAGTATGCATACGTCGGCTATTTCACTGTACGCATTAAATATGTTTAGAAATATTGTTAACTAAAGTATGTGCACGAAGCAAAGTTAAAAAAAACACGGTCTAATTCTTAAAAAATTACGTTTTGAAATAGCTAGATATTCTGTTATTTTCGAATGGGTTGAAAACACTATGTTATTTGGCACCCTATTTTGACGTCAGCCGGCGTGGCGATAGTAGCTCGGCGGGGAACAACTCTCGTATAACACAAAGGCACGGGCCGGTACGCTTGTTAACGTGCGGCAGCGACGAAACGACCTGAATGCACGCGTGATCTAAATATATATTTTTAAAAGAAGATGTTAAGTACAGGTTTACACTTTCGAAGGCTTGTTAGTTTCAATTACTTGTATCAACGATTCTCTCTAATTATATTTTCCAAAATTGTAAATAAAAAATTTTGAGAGCGACACTACACTGAGAAATGTTTGTTACAGCCAACAAAAATTTTTTTTTGTATATGACCAAAAATATATTTAGTGACACCAACAAAATATTTTGTTGAGTAAACAAAACTTGAAAAGCAGCAAAATTAATTCTGTTCATCTAACAAAATACACGATTGAATAAACAAAACCTCTGCATTGGATTAAAATTAATTAGACTGCCAACTAAATATTTAGTTGAATCAACTTGATACATTTTTTTTGCCACTCATTTAGTTGCCCTAGTGTTTTTTCTTTTACACTTTGTGACAATTAGGACAGCAACAGGGATTGTTAGTGCATTTACTAATGCTATATTAGAATTTAAATATTTAAAAAAGTAAAACAATTTTAACAGGAATCTAGAAATAAATTTCTAAAACCATTTTATTTAACCTTTTAAAAAATAATAATTTTAACCGGAAAATAAAAATAAAGCTGTAAAACAATTTTATTATTTATTTGCCCAAGTTGTCAAGTATGTACTTAAAACAATCTTAATTTTACGGTAGTCGCTTTAGTTGAGGTAACTAGGGCGTGTTGCTTGGGAGTAACCAGAGTAAGTTCGAATCTCGGCCATCCTCCCAATTTTTTATATTAACAGAAATAGTTTAATGCAAGTAAAGGCAAACATATATTTAGTTGCACTAACCGAATCTTTGTTTGGGGAAATCAAATAATAACAACAAAATAGTTTGGTTACAACAACAAAATATTTCATTATCGCCTATATAAACAATTAGCTTGGTTGCGCCAAACAAACTTTGTTTGATTCAAAAAAACTTTTTTTCTAAGTGTACAATTTTCTACACGATGATGTCACAGAAATTGCATAATTATTGAAAATGTATGTATTAGTGCCGAAATTCGCAGCTCGCCACCAATTTTGCGAGTGCATTTACAAGCTATTAATGGATGTGTTTGCGGCATATCCCTTCATTTATTTCCTGGATAATCAACAGATGTACTCGTTTCACATTTGTGAAAATACGAAAAAGTTTCAGCACCACAGTTAAATCAGCTATTAATTTCTTTATCACGTATCGCTATAACTTAACTGTAGATGTAACAAGCTGCTGATCCAAGGGGGGAGGGGGGGGGGTCACCTGCCTTCCTCCCCCTTGGCTTTGTACATTAGAAATGTTTGCTTTTTGTATGCTATTTATAAATGCATTACACTTAAATTAACAGAATGGAATTTTTACAGCAGATATAATCATAATGTTAAAGTTATTTTCAATCAGTGCCAACACGGCAAATACAGACTTATGATTGTTAGTATTTATGTTGTCAGAGAGGTTTTCTTGCCACCATCGAGAGAGCAGTCACAACTACCCCGTATATTCACCCTTACCCCCTATGCACATCCACCCCTAAGCTTCTTCCCCGAGCTACACGAGCACTACACCTTCTCTCATTTGTTTAGTAGAAAATGCGAGTCGGGCGTTACACGTATTTGAAAACATGATGTTGTTTCCAAGATTGAGCACTGATGTTTGGGGAAAGCGTAAAGAAGGTGTATAAGGGTAAACTACATATGCATTTTATTCACGACTTTACGTATAATTAAGACCAAGGCCATTTGAGACTGGGACATAAAATAGAAAAGCCATTCTGGTGAATTAGTGAATGACTCAGACATAAGTGATAAAGTTATTTCCAAGAAAACGTGGAAAATATAAAACTAACTGTTAGCTGGCCGGACCGGGATTCAAACCCTGGGTCCTCCCGAATGCAAGACCAGTATTTGATGACTGCGTCGTCTCTCTAGGTGCAGAAACAAGTTATTTGGTAATTGTTGTATATCACTTTAATACTTGACTTCACCTAACCTAAGTGCATATGCAAGAATTAGTTGCGAGTTAAATATTTCAAAGAATAATTCGATAATTTTCTCTAGTCAGAAAATATTTTGCACATTTCTACAAGTCACAGATACTAGACAACCAAGAATGCTTTGCCTTTATTACTTTTTTAGAGACATCTCACATACTACTCTTCTTTAAGATTCCTTTAACATCTTCTAACACTAATTAAAATTGTGAAAAAAAATTGCATCATTTTAATGCAGACTTTGTCCGATTTTGGTACTTTTGTAGTTTAATTATTTACAACGAATTGAGTGCTAAGCATTTTACAAAGCATATTCCATGGTATTTGAAACCATCTTGAGTTAGTTCACTTTTTATTTCATATCAGCTTCGTAGCATTGTTAACTAGTGAATACTTTTGAATTGTAAAAATCTTAATGTACTTTTTTTTTTAAGTAGTTGATTTGCATAACTTAGAAACCTTTCCATTTATACCTTAAACTATAATTATCTCCTAGCTTTTCATTTTGTGTGTTATTCAACTAGCGAACCACGGGATACGCAATGCCCTTTAAGCCCCTGAAAATTGACCTGAGTCCAGTTGAAGCTGGAAAAGNTGAAAATTGACCTGAGTCCAGTTGAAGCTGGAAAAGCACCTTATAATATATGTTTGCTCTTGGCCTTGAACAATGCTTAAGCCGGGAAACAGTGACCTGGTGTAACTGTCGCTAAGAGTGACTGGTATTTTCTTCCCTCCAAACACCTCTGCACAACAAGTGTATCCCTAGTCCCCAGTGTAATATTTGGAGTTATGTGCCAGTTCTTTCTTTGAGTTTGTGTTCTTTCTCTGCATCGGTACTTTCGGAGTGGGAGGGTGGGGGTAAAGGAAACGAAACCTCGCGCAGGTAGCCACTTCCTTGTTCTCTCCTCCGCCTAGTTTGTGACAGAGAACGTCTGCACATCGTCAATGCCCAAGTTAGTATCACTTTATTTATGTTGGTGAAGTTCATATTGAGCTGAACAAGTAGCAACTCTGTCACTCATTGTAGAATTGTGACACTGCTGAACTGTGCAGGAATATAAAGGGACACATCTGAAATATTTTAGTTTCCTAAATGGCACAACACCAAGATGTAGGGCTAGGTGGGTTTTTGAGTTGCAGATACTGTTTATTCGTTAGTGACTTCACCTGAAAATAAACCGCATTGTCAACAAAGAGTGCATATGTCATACATAAAGTGATTTTTATTATTAATACAAATATTATATTATTTAAATTTTTGCTTATTAAATTTTAATTCAATGCAGTGGGCATGAAATGTGAAGGAACAGGGAGTTATATTTTATTATCTTGGGGTTTCTATNTGAAATGTGAAGGAACAGGGAGTTATATTTTATTATCTTGGGGTTTCTATAATATTTCTTAAAGGTTCACTAACCTAAATATTTGCATAGCCATCATTTTGAAAATAAGTGCGTGAAGCACTTAAAACACATTAGTTTACATGGCCTAATATAGCGCAACTGTTGTGGAAAATTTGGTGGAAATAGCTTGATTGGTCCCCGAGGTAAGGCATAAAAAACTTATTTTATTAATCGCTGCTATCTTGCAATATTGCCTAACAAAATGTCCTGTATAAGATGTGGAAGCATCTGTCTGCATAAAACGTTCGGTTGAATTTGGTTAAATTGTTAAAAAGATGTGCTAAACTTATCAAAATATTTATATGGCCGCTATGGACCCCTTTTAAATCCTATAACTTTTGATGGCCTTCTGTAGCACTAATGGTGTGCAAAATTTGGTGTGATTTATTTGAATTGCTCCGGTAATATGGTAAAACGTTCAGTTGTCTCACCTGGCAATATTTTCCAAAAATGTCGGCAAAAGAGTATCTCTGTATGCAAAATTGATGCTTTTAACAAAAAATGATAGCATAAAAATTTGGTTGAATTTTGTTGAATTGTTTTACAGATGTAACATATTAATATTATAATAATGTTTCTGCATTATTAAAACATATAAATTAATATTGCCTGCCACAGTATAACTTTTTCGCCACATTTGGAATAAATCGGTTGATGGTTTCTCGAGATATGACACAAACACTTTATTTTTTCATGTGGACCGATCCTACAAAATGTCGGAGAAATAAGGCACTGGACGGACAGTTTTTATATATACTGCCGGCATACAAAGTTTCAACTTATATTTGTTTCGTAGTTTCGAAGACATCATACCGAAGTAGTTACAATTAGGGGTTTATGCATAAACTGGCTGCTTGCTGCGAAGCCGCGGCGGCACGCGGCCATCTTGGATGAAGTTACGCGGTTACCTTCTGCTCTATCATTCCTCATCAACGGCGGCCATTTTCTCTTTTTCCCATTGAATTTCCCTTTTTTCCATCAAAATTTCCCTAATTTTTCTCCATTTCCCTCTATCATTCCACCTTAGTTTTCTCATATTCCTTCTGGTATCCTTTCACGTAGCATCCTGGCAGGGACGAGTCCCATGCTCTGTCTTTACACCTTGGTTTTCTCATATTCCTTCTGGTATCCTTTCACGTAGCATCCTGGCAGGGACGAGTCCCATGCTCTGTCTTTACACCTTGGTTTTCTCATATTCCTTCTGGTATCCTTTCACGTAGCATCCTGGCAGGGACGAGTCCCATGCTCTGTCTTTACACCTTGGTTTTCTCATATTCCTTCTGGTATCCTTTCACGTAGCATCCTGGCAGGGACGAGTCCCATGCTCTGTCTTTACACCTTGGTTTTCTCATATTCCTTCTGGTATCCTTTCACGTAGCATCCTGGCAGGGACGAGTCCCATGCTCTGTCTTTACACCTTGGTTTTCTCATATTCCTTCTGGTATCCTTTCACGTAGCATCCTGGCAGGGACGAGTCCCATGCTCTGTCTTTACACCTTGGTTTTCTCATATTCCTTCTGGTATCCTTTCACGTAGCATCCTGGCAGGGACGAGTCCCATGCTCTGTCTTTACACCTTGGTTTTCTCATATTCCTTCTGGTATCCTTTCACGTAGCATCCTGGCAGGGACGAGTCCCATGCTCTGTCTTTACACCTTGGTTTTCTCATATTCCTTCTGGTATCCTTTCACGTAGCATCCTGGCAGGGACGAGTCCCATGCTCTGTCTTTACACCTTGGTTTTCTCATATTCCTTCTGGTATCCTTTCACGTAGCATCCTGGCAGGGACGAGTCCCATGCTCTGTCTTTACACCTTGGTTTTCTCATATTCCTTCTGGTATCCTTTCACGTAGCATCCTGGCAGGGACGAGTCCCATGCTCTGTCTTTACACCTTGGTTTTCTCATATTCCTTCTGGTATCCTTTCACGTAGCATCCTGGCAGGGACGAGTCCCATGCTCTGTCTTTACACCTTGGTTTTCTCATATTCCTTCTGGTATCCTTTCACGTAGCATCCTGGCAGGGACGAGTCCCATGCTCTGTCTTTACACCTTGGTTTTCTCATATTCCTTCTGGTATCCTTTCACGTAGCATCCTGGCAGGGACGAGTCCCATGCTCTGTCTTTACACCTTGGTTTTCTCATATTCCTTCTGGTATCCTTTCACGTAGCATCCTGGCAGGGACGAGTCCCATGCTCTGTCTTTACACCTTGGTTTTCTCATATTCCTTCTGGTATCCTTTCACGTAGCATCCTGGCAGGGACGAGTCCCATGCTCTGTCTTTACACCTTGGTTTTCTCATATTCCTTCTGGTATCCTTTCACGTAGCATCCTGGCAGGGACGAGTCCCATGCTCTGTCTTTACACCTTGGTTTTCTCATATTCCTTCTGGTATCCTTTCACGTAGCATCCTGGCAGGGACGAGTCCCATGCTCTGTCTTTACACCTTGGTTTTCTCATATTCCTTCTGGTATCCTTTCACGTAGCATCCTGGCAGGGACGAGTCCCATGCTCTGTCTTTACACCTTGGTTTTCTCATATTCCTTCTGGTATCCTTTCACGTAGCATCCTGGCAGGGACGAGTCCCATGCTCTGTCTTTACACCTTGGTTTTCTCATATTCCTTCTGGTATCCTTTCACGTAGCATCCTGGCAGGGACGAGTCCCATGCTCTGTCTTTACACCTTGGTTTTCTCATATTCCTTCTGGTATCCTTTCACGTAGCATCCTGGCAGGGACGAGTCCCATGCTCTGTCTTTACACCTTGGTTTTCTCATATTCCTTCTGGTATCCTTTCACGTAGCATCCTGGCAGGGACGAGTCCCATGCTCTGTCTTTACACCTTGGTTTTCTCATATTCCTTCTGGTATCCTTTCACGTAGCATCCTGGCAGGGACGAGTCCCATGCTCTGTCTTTACACCTTGGTTTTCTCATATTCCTTCTGGTATCCTTTCACGTAGCATCCTGGCAGGGACGAGTCCCATGCTCTGTCTTTACACCTTGGTTTTCTCATATTCCTTCTGGTATCCTTTCACGTAGCATCCTGGCAGGGACGAGTCCCATGCTCTGTCTTTACACCTTGGTTTTCTCATATTCCTTCTGGTATCCTTTCACGTAGCATCCTGGCAGGGACGAGTCCCATGCTCTGTCTTTACACCTTGGTTTTCTCATATTCCTTCTGGTATCCTTTCACGTAGCATCCTGGCAGGGACGAGTCCCATGCTCTGTCTTTACACCTTGGTTTTCTCATATTCCTTCTGGTATCCTTTCACGTAGCATCCTGGCAGGGACGAGTCCCATGCTCTGTCTTTACACCTTGGTTTTCTCATATTCCTTCTGGTATCCTTTCACGTAGCATCCTGGCAGGGACGAGTCCCATGCTCTGTCTTTACACCTTGGTTTTCTCATATTCCTTCTGGTATCCTTTCACGTAGCATCCTGGCAGGGACGAGTCCCATGCTCTGTCTTTACACCTTGGTTTTCTCATATTCCTTCTGGTATCCTTTCACGTAGCATCCTGGCAGGGACGAGTCCCATGCTCTGTCTTTACACCTTGGTTTTCTCATATTCCTTCTGGTATCCTTTCACGTAGCATCCTGGCAGGGACGAGTCCCATGCTCTGTCTTTACACCTTGGTTTTCTCATATTCCTTCTGGTATCCTTTCACGTAGCATCCTGGCAGGGACGAGTCCCATGCTCTGTCTTTACACCTTGGTTTTCTCATATTCCTTCTGGTATCCTTTCACGTAGCATCCTGGCAGGGACGAGTCCCATGCTCTGTCTTTACACCTTGGTTTTCTCATATTCCTTCTGGTATCCTTTCACGTAGCATCCTGGCAGGGACGAGTCCCATGCTCTGTCTTTACACCTTGGTTTTCTCATATTCCTTCTGGTATCCTTTCACGTAGCATCCTGGCAGGGACGAGTCCCATGCTCTGTCTTTACACCTTGGTTTTCTCATATTCCTTCTGGTATCCTTTCACGTAGCATCCTGGCAGGGACGAGTCCCATGCTCTGTCTTTACACCTTGGTTTTCTCATATTCCTTCTGGTATCCTTTCACGTAGCATCCTGGCAGGGACGAGTCCCATGCTCTGTCTTTACACCTTGGTTTTCTCATATTCCTTCTGGTATCCTTTCACGTAGCATCCTGGCAGGGACGAGTCCCATGCTCTGTCTTTACACCTTGGTTTTCTCATATTCCTTCTGGTATCCTTTCACGTAGCATCCTGGCAGGGACGAGTCCCATGCTCTGTCTTTACACCTTGGTTTTCTCATATTCCTTCTGGTATCCTTTCACGTAGCATCCTGGCAGGGACGAGTCCCATGCTCTGTCTTTACACCTTGGTTTTCTCATATTCCTTCTGGTATCCTTTCACGTAGCATCCTGGCAGGGACGAGTCCCATGCTCTGTCTTTACACCTTGGTTTTCTCATATTCCTTCTGGTATCCTTTCACGTAGCATCCTGGCAGGGACGAGTCCCATGCTCTGTCTTTACACCTTGGTTTTCTCATATTCCTTCTGGTATCCTTTCACGTAGCATCCTGGCAGGGACGAGTCCCATGCTCTGTCTTTACACCTTGGTTTTCTCATATTCCTTCTGGTATCCTTTCACGTAGCATCCTGGCAGGGACGAGTCCCATGCTCTGTCTTTACACCTTGGTTTTCTCATATTCCTTCTGGTATCCTTTCACGTAGCATCCTGGCAGGGACGAGTCCCATGCTCTGTCTTTACACCTTGGTTTTCTCATATTCCTTCTGGTATCCTTTCACGTAGCATCCTGGCAGGGACGAGTCCCATGCTCTGTCTTTACACCTTGGTTTTCTCATATTCCTTCTGGTATCCTTTCACGTAGCATCCTGGCAGGGACGAGTCCCATGCTCTGTCTTTACACCTTGGTTTTCTCATATTCCTTCTGGTATCCTTTCACGTAGCATCCTGGCAGGGACGAGTCCCATGCTCTGTCTTTACACCTTGGTTTTCTCATATTCCTTCTGGTATCCTTTCACGTAGCATCCTGGCAGGGACGAGTCCCATGCTCTGTCTTTACACCTTGGTTTTCTCATATTCCTTCTGGTATCCTTTCACGTAGCATCCTGGCAGGGACGAGTCCCATGCTCTGTCTTTACACCTTGGTTTTCTCATATTCCTTCTGGTATCCTTTCACGTAGCATCCTGGCAGGGACGAGTCCCATGCTCTGTCTTTACACCTTGGTTTTCTCATATTCCTTCTGGTATCCTTTCACGTAGCATCCTGGCAGGGACGAGTCCCATGCTCTGTCTTTACACCTTGGTTTTCTCATATTCCTTCTGGTATCCTTTCACGTAGCATCCTGGCAGGGACGAGTCCCATGCTCTGTCTTTACACCTTGGTTTTCTCATATTCCTTCTGGTATCCTTTCACGTAGCATCCTGGCAGGGACGAGTCCCATGCTCTGTCTTTACACCTTGGTTTTCTCATATTCCTTCTGGTATCCTTTCACGTAGCATCCTGGCAGGGACGAGTCCCATGCTCTGTCTTTACACCTTGGTTTTCTCATATTCCTTCTGGTATCCTTTCACGTAGCATCCTGGCAGGGACGAGTCCCATGCTCTGTCTTTACACCTTGGTTTTCTCATATTCCTTCTGGTATCCTTTCACGTAGCATCCTGGCAGGGACGAGTCCCATGCTCTGTCTTTACACCTTGGTTTTCTCATATTCCTTCTGGTATCCTTTCACGTAGCATCCTGGCAGGGACGAGTCCCATGCTCTGTCTTTACACCTTGGTTTTCTCATATTCCTTCTGGTATCCTTTCACGTAGCATCCTGGCAGGGACGAGTCCCATGCTCTGTCTTTACACCTTGGTTTTCTCATATTCCTTCTGGTATCCTTTCACGTAGCATCCTGGCAGGGACGAGTCCCATGCTCTGTCTTTACACCTTGGTTTTCTCATATTCCTTCTGGTATCCTTTCACGTAGCATCCTGGCAGGGACGAGTCCCATGCTCTGTCTTTACACCTTGGTTTTCTCATATTCCTTCTGGTATCCTNCTTCACCCGGTAACAATTTAGTTTTACTGCGAAACTTTGAAAGACAAAAATGGTTACTGTGGGTCATCCTTAAAAAATGAACATATGCTATCGCAGACTTTTCTGTAGCCCTTTTTGAGAGCTACAATTCTGTAGTACATTAATTTGATTTATCTATTATGGTTTAGTCAGCGCAAGCCATGCAAGCGCCGTAAAAGTGGTTTCTTACGACTTGATTACAATCGGTTCGACATTTCTCTACTATCCTTACATTAAATATAAATAAGTAATACACCACAACCTTCCTCAAGAAATTATCTAAATGATGTAGTTTGGAAGTTCTAAGTGAATACACAGACAGACGCGGATAAGCGACTTTGTTTTATACTATTTAGAGATATACACATGTGTGTGTTTATACACATGTCCACATGTATACTATGTATTCACGTAAAAAAAACGCCTTTATATAAATCAATTTAACTTAGGAAGGAAAAAAGAGGGGCCTTAATAACTATGTGGATTCGCCTCTGGGTCTAATCTAACTTTCATGGGTGACTACAAGGTATAGGTAGAAAAATTGAAATACATAAATATTTACTTCCCTATACATTTTAGTTCAAATCCCGTATGTGTAAGTCATATTTTAATTTCACTATTCCAAATTTAAGAGCAATTGCACATGCTGTCGTCGTATTTTATGACCCAATCCTTGCATGACGTGCGTGGCGTATGTGACGGACGACGTGCCATCGGCCGCCGCCAGATAGCTGTTGTGCGCACGGTGAAACATTGACATGCGTTACTGCTCTTTGCTATAATCCAGAATGGTTTAAAAGTGTTTAATTGCTATACACTAGTCATTTATTGAGAGGGGGAACGTATTTAAGCCTGATAGTGATAAGTGTAACCAGTCCACACTTTAAGCTAATGCTTAGAGACGACAGTTTATCACGGGAAAAGTTAACTGTTTCCTAGGTTTCAACGTACTGTGCACATGTCTGCAATTTTTATTTCCATATTGGTTTCCGTGTGTGTATGAAGCTTTTTTCCTATTACTCTGGGCCGATGAGAATTCTGACACACTAATACTGAACCTATATGATTTGTCTGCGAAGTGCCAAGCCTAGTGAAAAATACATCATCCAGTCGTAAAAGGATCACGACGTTACAGTATTTTGGAGGATTGGTGACTCAAAATATGTTCACGATTTTCCAGTACCTCTACTAATGCTCTGTTATTTTCCATTACTGTGTTGTTTTCAACATTCAACTCTGCACACAAGTAAATAAACCACGAGTTATATAACACGTGAAATTATATTCATTGCAATAAAGTATCGATTTTGGTAGAACCACACCGTCACGCCGAATAAGTTTCATACAGTGTTTTCGGAATATTTTCCGCATTTCGGGACAGGAACAAATAGCTTTCGAGTTGTTTTTACCGATGTATTTGTATACGTAGATACCATGCACGACCAGAAAGATATGATGTTGCCGCAGTGTCAAGTTGGCTGATATATTTCGTGATACTTGCGCGGCTGCCGCAGTAATGGCCACAGGCAGCTGAAAGTACAGCGCCGTAGTTTCGCCAAGTGACGTTACAGCGGCTGCCATCTTGAAGCGAAGCGTTTCGGCCGGAAATTGAAAACGAAGTTGGTTTTTTTTTTGTCGATAATATTT